>LD350078.1:24177-40538 GCA_001465055.1 Ptychodera flava | reverse complement strand
CCGCCCCCCCCCGGCCGTAAAAACTGAACGGTACCTTAGATGCGTGTTCTGTGACAAAATAGTTATTTTACTCAACATCATTGTGGGGCACGTGAAAACATTGTTATAGAAATGAAACTTTGCCTATCCATAACACCAATTATTTGTCGAGGATATTTGTATAGCATTGCTGTTTGTTTCACATTGGGTAGAACCGTTTCTAGAATTAAACGTGCTACTAAGTTATGTTAGAATTTTTGACTTGGCGATTTTCACGGGTTCTACAACTTTTGTGACAAACGGACATTCCTCACGAACAAGAAGCCAATCCCAAAGTTCTAATGTAGGCGAATCGGCACTTATCGGTTTCTGTGTCGTCTCTTGCACAGGTTACACCGTTTATTATCATGAACATCCATCCGGCGACGACCGTAATTCTAGGCTCATTTTAGGCACATTTGACTTCCCGATTTACATACATAATCTGAAAGCTGGTTCTCAATATGCTTTCTCTGTGAGAGCAAGAAATCAGTATGGGTTTGGACCATACTCTGATGTCGTTCTGTATACCGTACCTCTACGTAAGTGTTACTCTGGTTGTACTTTACTTGCCACAAGTCTAATAGAACTTATCCTTACAAAAAATACATGAGAGAGAGAGAGAGAGAGAGAGAGAGAGAGAGAGAGAGAGAGAGAGAGAGACTGCACTAACAAGCCAACATGTTAGATCGATGTCTGGCGTAACAAGCTACATGACAGGCCAACTGGAAATTAATAGTCTAAAATATGATAATTTGTAAATAATTATAAAAATAATTAATCGTAATTATGAAATAATGATATCACATAAGCGAGTTCGTATTTCGTCCAGGTTGCACTTATTTTATGAGGAGGAGAATTCGATAAAAAAAACGCTGTATGTGTATGAGTTGTGTATGACATAAGCCGTCCTCTATACTAGGAGTATATAAAATACTGCTAGTTTTCAATCGGGTTCGAACCCACAACATACGGCATCAGTCGCCTTGCGCAGAGGCAGCAGACAGAATCGCTCGGCTGAATCCCCACTCTCAATAAAGAGTGGTTCAATAACCGGCTAAGTTCTTACATTTTCTAACTGCGACCGCTCCACACGTTTTAGAGTTCGTGAAGCACCCACGCACGAACGCTGACTATCACACATCGCACACACACAAACTTATCGAAGCGAAGCAATGAATACATTGCTTAAACTGGGCGAACGACTAGTCTCGGGGACAATTCTGTCCACAAGCAGAACTATCAACCCAGGGTAGAAAATACTGCTAGTTTTCAATCGGAAGGTGGCCAGCTTACACAGCAAATCCTTTCTACACGGCTTTGAAAACTGTCTATTTTACTCGCTCGACTTAAGTATTTACTGTTTATGTCACTTTTGGTTTTTTTTTCTGAAATTTAAACGGGAGAGGTGTCCTCTGTCAAGGAGTTTAAGACAATATGTCAATCCGCAAGTAGTAATACTGTTCCGACTATGTACCCTTACACATTTGGAATGTCACATTTATGCTATTTATACGTTTGATTGACTGATTGATTGATTAATTGGTTGATTAGTTTTCTGTTGAGAGATTGGTTTATAGGTAAATCGTTCTAATAAATAGAGCTACCTGTCCACAAAAGTCTTTGATGTCAATTAAAACACATTCAAATGTCAACCAAATCGTCAAAAAATTTAGTTTAAACGACAACGCTGCAGCTTTCCGCACAGTGAAAAGTCGTGCAACTGATTAGATTGAAAGTCTATATATCACTTGCAATAGACGGGCGTTGTTTACACCGGAAACATGTTCAGAGTGTATTTACATTCCCATACTTGTAAGCTTACTTGTAAACCGCCAACAATATGATTGACAGGTTATTGTTCCCGCGTGATACCACTTTACATGAAAACTGGCCAGTTCTTCATAAGTTCAACATGCACAGGTCAAGCGTAGCTCCTGTCAAGTCGGTCCTTTAAGCCTTCAGCGAAAACCCTGAAGGAAAACTTGTCAAACGACGTTTGCAGAACCACGACACACATGACGAGAGAATGCCGTAAGACAAGACAGAGACAAGACAGAGACGCGGCAAAGACAAGTAAAGACAAAGATGCGCTAGATGCAGACGAACATTCATTTTTGTTTTTGTGTAAGTCATGAGAATTTATGTAATTTTGAAGCTAAGCAGCATAGTTTGTTAGTAGATTGTGGAGCAACTACTCATATAATAAAGGATAAATTCAAATTTGTAAGTTTCGAGACGAATTTCGATAGCAGAAAACACACGATAGAGCTAGCGGACGGTAGCCAGAGTAATGATGTTGTTAAGGGCAAAGGAAATGCGAAAGTTGCTTTGTATTTTAGAGAATGCTTTGTATGTACCATCTTATCAACAAGATATTTTTTCTGTTCAAGCTGCAACAAGTACTTGGGCGTCAGTAAGTTTTTATCCAAATGGTGCTCATTTGATAGCAAAGGGCACTACGTTTGATGTTGAGAAAGATGGGAGATTGTATTTCTTGAACAAAGTTT
Organism: Ptychodera flava; assembly: GCA_001465055.1. NCBI lineage: Eukaryota > Metazoa > Hemichordata > Enteropneusta > Ptychoderidae > Ptychodera > Ptychodera flava. Next base: position 38,010 of record LD350078.1, on the reverse strand, counting down.
CCTGTAAAACGGCATCTAGATCACTGAAAGATTGGCACAAAATAATGGGCCACTGTAACTTTAAAGATATTATCAGTTTAGAGGGTGTATCCAAAGGTTTCATAATAAGCGATAAAGAAAAATTCGATTGTGATACATGTATTCAGGGGAAAATGACTCAAACGTTTAATAGAGTTGCCGATAAACGTGTCACCAAGCCCATGGAGTTTGTACACTGTGATTTAGCAGGGCCAATTGATCCTGTTGCAAGAGATGGTTTCAAATATGCTCTTTGTTTTACCGATGATTACTCGGGTACAGTCTTTGTGTATTTTCTTAAGAATAAGAGTGATACCATTGTAGCCACAGAAAGATTTTTGGCTCAGAGTGCACCTTATGGTGTGATTAAGAGGCTGAGAAGTGACAACGGGACTGAATTCACCTCAGACAAATTTAGATCTCTTATGATTAAGAATAAAATTTGTCAGGAGTTTTCAGCATCATATTCACCACACCAAAATGGTACAGTAGAGCGAAGTTGGCGTACACTGTTTGAAATGGGCAGATGTATGTTATTAGAGTCCAAACTTCCCAAGCAGTTCTGGACATATGCAGTAATGGCTGCCGCCTATACACGAAACAGATGTTATAACCATAGAATAAGAATGACCCCTTTCCAATGTTTAACGGGCAAGAAACCTAATTTAAGTAATCTGTATCCATTTTGATCTGTGTGTTATGCATATGTACAAGTTAAGTCAAAACTTGATCCGAGATGTATTAAGGGTACTTTTGTAGGGTATGACAAAGAAAGCCCAGCATACTTGGTGTATTTTAAAGAAAATAATTCTGTAAAAAGAGTAAGATGTGTCAAATTTGTACAAGAGTTAAGTGATAACAAAAATGTGTATGATGATGAAATGATATTCAGGAGAGATGTCACAGATAGCACAGGTACAGAAGTTAAAAACACATATGATGTTGATAAGGCGATTGTACCAGATGATTGTCAAACTTGGGGTTCAAGTAGTAAAGAAAACTTGGACGATGTGACACAAAAGGAAGGAAAGGTTAAGACTAGACCTATAAGAATTACTAGAAGGCCAGAGTATCTCAAAGATTATGTAACAGTCATGGAAGATGAGAGATATATTATTGTTACAAAATGTGTCATGTACCTCAAACTTATCAGGAAGCTGTTAATTCACCTGATAAACGTAAGTGGGAGAAAGCAATGGATGACGAAATATTAGCACTAAGAGAGAATGATACGTTTGAGTTGGTAAAATTGCCAAAAGACCAAAATGTAGTAGGAGGTAAATGGGTTTATAATATTAAAGTGAATCCAGATGGTACCGAGAAATATAAGGCACGATTTGTTGCTAAGGGCTTTACTCAGAAACAAGATGTTGATTATCACGAAACATTTGCGCCAACAGCCCAGATGACATCAGTAAGAATGTTAATGCAATTAGCAATGAATGAAGGTCTTACTGTACATCAGATGGATGTTAAGACAGCATATTTACATGCTCCTCTTGACTGTGTAATTTATATGGAACAACCAGATGGCTATGTAACTAGAAACAAAGAAGATACGGTTCTTAAACTTAAGAAATCACTGTATGGCTTGAAACAAAGTGGTAGAATGTGGAACCAGATGTTACACACTCATATGATTAATGAGGGTTTTCAACAGTCTTTAGTTGACTACTGTGTGTACACAAAAGAGAGTAATGGCAATAAGATCATCCTAATTATTTGGGTTGATGACATTATTGTAGCTGCCAACAATGATACCGCTTTAGTAGAATGTAAAGCATCATTAAGTCGGAAATTCAATATGAAAGATATGGGAGTTTTATCATGGTTTCTCGCACTTGAATTTGATTGTGGTAAAGACTGTATTGTAATGAAACAGACAAAAAGTGTAAATGACATGTTACAGAGATTTAAAATGAGTGATTGTAAACCCAAATATACGCCTTGTGATCCAGGCGCCTGTAAAGCCATGAATGAACCATCACCAGAGTTGGTAGATGGAAGGTTGTATAGAGAGATAGTTGGTAGTTTGATTTATTTAATGACAACTACAAGACCAGATATTTCGTTTATTGTGACAAAGTTATCCCAGTTTATGTCCAGGCCGACAGAAATGCACTTGAACATGGCAAAGCATGTGCTGAGATATTTAAAGGGTACTAAACACTTTGGGTTGAAATACTGTAGATCAGATACTGAACCAACTCTAATAGGTTACTGTGATTCAGACTGGGCGGGTTCAGATGATAGGAAAAGTATCTCAGGTTATGCATTTTCCTTAAGCAAGGGTGGGCCACTTATCTCATGGAAACAACAGTGTGTTGCTTTATCCACTTGTGAGGCTGAATATATATTGCATTGGCCAGTGCTGTCCAAGAAGGAAAATTCTTGAGACAATTATATTCTGACATGCATGGGCACACAGAGAAAACACCTGAAATATTCATTGACAACCAGAGTGCCATCGCACTTGCTAAAAACCCAGTGTATCGTAAGAGGTCAAAACACATTAACATCAAATACCATTTTCTTAGAGATGAAGTCCACAATAGTCATATTGTACTAACTTACATTGAAAGCGAATGTAATGTGGCTGATGTATTTACCAAACCAGTTTCAAAGAGTAAACTGAATGTGTTAAAGTTTTCAAATGACTTACCTGATTTGTACTGTGAAAATGTAATTGTTTGTATTTAGATTTTCTAGGAACAGCTTTCCTCACATGTATTTAACTTTATTTTAAAGTGACTAATAAGCCCGTTGTGGCTTGGTGTTTATCACTAGTCACTATAATAAATTACTACTACTACTACTACTACTGTGTGAAACACGAAGGATTGTAAGTGCTATTTTAACATTGGGACGCCTTAGGATACCTATGTACTGTGAAAATGTGCTCCACTCCAGGCTGAATTCACAAAAATCACTGAAAGGGGGGGTGCTCACGGGAGGAATTCAGGGGGATTCGAAAATTTGGGGGTATTGGAGGGGAGACTTGAAGGTTTAGCACTGCCTATGGGAGGGGGTGAATTTTTTTTGGTTCTCTTGACCTTAAAATTACATATTCCAATTCCAAGGTTTGCCAGGTAATTCAATGAAAAATGAATAACATTTTAATGCCATCTAATTGTTCTAATATTAGTAATACTTAGACAAAATCTAGAGCCATTGTGTCACATTTCATGACTTTTATCTCGAAAAAATTTAAACGTATGATTTTTTCGTAAAAACCCAAACAAGTGGGCCTGCAACTGTTTATAATTTTTTCAATATTTTCTACAGTTTATTGCTGCCTCCCGACAGTGTGCTGGTACATATTTCGTTTTTTCGACAAAGCCTGTCACGATATGTAAATATGTACTGGATGATAATTGACAAAGAGTCCAGACTGAAAGTCATTTGTCAATGATGCAATGCACGGTACACATACACTGGTTGTGTTGGCAAGCTGAATACTGGACAGTTTAACATGCTGTAGGGAGTAAAACAAGAACGCGGTTGTATAAACTGAACAAAAATATTGTCCAAATAATCAAAGTTGATACAGCTACTGCTTTGCTACTACAGTGTCACTGTCACTGCATATCGGCAGTGACAGAGAAAGCTCTGACTATGATGTAGTTGAAGAAGAGTTTTGGTCAAATGACGCTCATGACAGTGAAACATACTTGTGCAGAAGATCAGACCAGCGAGTAAAACATGATCTGGAAGACCAGGAAACTTGAAAGTTATCAGGAATTTTTGAATTCTGGCATATGGGAATCATCAAATATTAAAGGAAAAAGATAAGGTCACCGTGCTAGATTTTCAAAATTTTCGCATTCTCATCGGTAGATAACACAAAAGTAAAACTTTGAACAGTAAAGACTTTAATTTAAACGAAAAAAATACGTGACTGAATGGAATTATTTATTTTCTACCAAATTTGCCATTATTACACCCAAACTTTAAGAGATGAAAAAGTTTATTTTATGGAATATTTTAACCTTCCAGTATTGTCAATTTTGAGCAGCATCTTAGTCATAAATGTCTTGTACTTTTGAAAAAGATATTTTTTGGTTGGTCACTTCGCTCAAATTTTCACAGTTTGGCAAAACGTAGCCAGGAATTCCACAATTTACATACTCTCTCATGATGGCCATTTGTGCCCTCTTCAGCAGATGCCATTGACCTGGCAAGAGTTGGATTGACTCAAGTCAGCTTAGACTGATAAATCCAAAAAATCCACTGATGCATTTAAAAATGAATCAATTTAAGAACTTGCCTTATAGGAATATGACTCTACAAACTGCTTATGACAGGTAGCGTCGAACATTTGCGAGTAGAACTGCCCAATACATAATAAGTATGGGGCTATATGATAATGGGGGGGGGGGACTTTAAAAATTTAGATCATATAGAGGGGAGGACTTGAAAATTTTTAGGGTACTAAGGGGGATCTGAAAAACAAGATTTTAATCGCGATTCTTCCATCCCCTCCCCCAAAACCGTTATTTGTGAACGCAGCCCTACCTCTAGATTAGAAGATGTCAGTGTTCAGTAAGATAAAAGTGTCGTATTTAGAAATTTAAAGAATAAATTACCGCTTTACGAAATACATGCATATTCATTTTACTTCTTATTCTTTCAAATATAGGTCCGAGAGAACCAACTCGATACGGACTCTGTCCCAACATGGAAAATTACCGCGGCTGTGTCGATGAATGCCAAAGAGCTTTCGATTGCCCGGCTGGACAGATTTGCTGTTTCAACGGGTGTGGACGTAACTGTGTTACCCCGACGGCTCCTCAGCTACCAGGTAAGAAGATATTCTACAGAATCATAATAATGTTAACCCTTTGAGCGCCAAAGTCAATTTTTGTTGCCTATATCAAAATATACACCAGTCAATTTATTTCTAATTTTTGCTAAAATTTTGATAACAATCTGAAGCCAATAAAATGTGATGTTTATTCGGTCCAAAAATGTCAACAAATTATAGGAAAATTCACAAAAATTGGTAAAACGTTGCACACTATAATTTTAGTGTGAACAATTGCAGTGCTCAAAGGGTTAACACATTGCTCTCCCATGACAAGGCGACAATATGTTCTTCAATACATGTTGCTTGAGTTCAAAGGAATGGTAACCAAACATTGTGAATGTTTTAACCGACACTAGTTGCTTTGTTCATATTGTAAAACAGAAATCTACCGTGTGCGTTGTAGAAGAGGGAGGTGGCGTTTTAGTGTTGACATATTTCGGATGATTATAAAATGATTACACCAAAATAATTGAACGACTTGAACTAATTAACTAATTGAACTAACTAACTAATTGAACTATTCTCTGTAGAGCCTATACAACAGTGGACTTGCACGCAGTTGGAACCACCTGCCAACGGCAATGTCAATTGCTCAAACGGCAACAATGTCGACTTGGAGTGTTACTACACGTGCGACGTCGGCTTCGAACTGAAAGGCAGCATCTCACGGACATGTGATGACAAACAACAGTGGTCCGGCACCGAACCTCTCTGTATCACAGGTTAGATAGACCAAAGCATGCACTCAAAATTTTATTTGTTATCTCTTTTTTTTGGGGGGGGGGGGGTTATGGTTTACCGTGTTTGTTTAGGTTTGTGATCCAACAGCAATATATACACAATAGGTGGACATTGCAATATGCCTGTGGTGAAGTATTTACACGACATTCAATATTATGTCTACCTAGCATTCCAGAGTATATCTTCACGAGCGGGGAATTATATCAGAGAGAATTGTTCGCCCGTTTTCTGAAATTTTAGCAGCTTGGACAGGACGAAATATCCCCATTGAAAGGTCCGAGAACACTTCTCTTACCTATCTTCCTTAACAAAGCAGGGTGGAACGAAGTTAAAAACTACCAGAGCTCTTTGACTTTACGAGGGATAACTGTTTATACGGGTCAAAAGACACTACAGCGTTCTTTTGAATCAGTATCATGTTCCACCTGCACATAATCCATCAAGCGCGTTTCCCCATTTGCAGAGTTTGAGATATTTTCTCAAACCGTTCTGCAATATATAGTCCCTCAAAATTGGCGAGATATCTTAAAATATAATAAAATAGTAATTTCACCAATGTAAGACAGTCTGCGTACCCCGTCTCCTTTTCAGAAACGACATATGCTGGTTGCTACATATTTCCCAATCCGGCGATGAGTCCCAGTCTGAGAAGTTACCTGCCCATCCAAGGCAGATTGTCTGTCTCACAAAGGGTAAGTTTAACGTATTAAACCTTAATTACCTGTGGCACTCACCATTGATAACAATGGGTTTGGGCTGAACCATGGTGGTGAAAGGGTTTTAAAGAGGCACTCCCACTTGGTATAATTTTTAAAACACATTTTTTTAATGCCAACGGTCGATATTTGACGTGGCGACCGCGCGCGGATCGCGAGATATCGATAAAAACATGTCATTTCCCGAGCGTATTTTTCACATCCCGAAGTTTCACGATCGTTTCTGATTTTGACGCGAAATCCCCCGAAGGTTTGTTGTTGTGCTGATTGACGATATTCTTGGGAGTCTACAACAAGTTCGAACGACGCAATTAATTTACTTCCCACTGCAAAGACTTTATTATACAGCATTATGCCTTTACCTTAGGTAAGTTTTTAAAAACTTCTCCTTGGTTTTTGTCGTTTTCATTATTTTAAATCAGTTGTATTATATTTTGACCAGTACCACATAAACATCAGTTTTTACGTGTTAAATATTAGCCGCCTCCGATGACTACATTTTGTCGTCTGCCACACAGTACGTGTGGTTTGCCGCGCGCGTGGTATGCGTCTATGCATACCACGCGGCGGCCGCTATGTATCAACCGTACCTATTAGTGCTAGTCACCTATGCGAATTCTGTTGGAATCAGCAAAAATTGTTTTTCGTTTATTCGCCAAGTAAGTGAGACTCAGCTTTCTCCCACGGGGCATGACCGATCACCGACGCGAGTGGTACTGTGGCATACAGCAGCGTAAGTGTAGACTCGTACTCCATAGCTTAGCTGATAATGGCCCCAGTGCCACGTTCGATGTTCGGAAGCTGACTTTAGGTGGGCCACCGAAATTCAAACTTTTACTTTTTTGAAGAAATGTTTTTATCGATATCACGCGATCCGCGCGCAGTCGCCACGTCAAATATCGACCGTTGCCATTAAAAAAATGTGCTTTAAAAATGTTACCAAGTGGGAGTGCCACTTTAAGGGTGACAATGATTATAGTATCGATTTGAAATTGCAGTAACAGTTCTTTAAGATTCTTATTCTTTATTATATTATATTATATTATATTATATTATATTATATTATATTATATTATATTATATTATATTATAATATATTATATTATATTATATTATATTATATATTATATTATATTATATTATATTATATTATATTATATTATATTATAATATATTATATTATATTATATTATATTATATTATATTATATTATATTATATTATATTATAGTATGTTATGTTATGTTATGTTATGTTATGTTATGTTATGTTATGTTACGTTATGTTACGTTACGTTACGTTACGTTACATTGCATTGCATTGCATTGCATTACATTACATTACTTACATTACATTACATTACATTACATTACATTATGTTATATTATATTATATTATATTATATTATATTATATTATATTATATTATATTATATTATATTATATTATATTATATTATATTATATTATATTATATTATTGTCGATACTAGTGAATTTTGTGCGTCATCTGGCATGTTATACTGACAATTTATCCGATAACCCAGAATTGTGGTGTTTTATACAATTACCAAAACAATAAATAATAAAAATAATGTACCCCCTCCCCACCCATAATGGACTAAAGCAAACTTTGGACTCCATAATGTACTCCGTTTTGCCTCGTACATTATTTCATGCAAAATTCGCCATCGTTCGTTAAGACTGCCGGATGAGTTTACAGACGAGCCGCAAAGCTTAAAGAACGAAAGAAAATATCATTGTATATTTACACTTCGCTTCCCCTCGTCATCAGTCAGACTCATCGATCTACCAGTTTGCTGTATTTAATTATATCATGTCACAAAAATTATAGGCCCGGTAATTGCGACTCTTGTCTTTTCTCTCAATTTTTTTGTTTTTTTTTTGGGGGGGGGGGATTGTGTTTGTTTCGGCAGCATAATGAATTAACCATGCCAATCAACGCATCTTTTTTCAGTCTTTAAGGTAGTGGGCCCATGCGCCTTGGGGTGGAATACTTAAACTTTAGTTCAAACTTTCCTCAGGGAATCTAGCTTTCAACCGTTCTCTTTCAAAATTGGGAATAAAAATTTGGGGTCGCCGTACGAATTTCGGTAATAGAAAAACAAATTACCAAGATTTACCGATATTTGAAATTCAAAATGGCCGCCATTCCTGTGTTAACTCCTGTGGAGAAAAATGAAATTTCAAATTTCCAAAAAAACTAAGACGGTGAAAAGTGGTTTTTTTTACAACAAGAGCTTTAAAACGAACCTGAACAAATGGTAGATCAGAAAAGAATTGTAAAAGAGTGAGAGTTCAAATATCTGTCCCCGAGGCGCAGAAATTTCTGTCTGAACTTCAATATCAATCAATAGCAAAGCTAACTTCGGGTATAGTTTAATGTGCTCGCTGAGGTGCACCAAGAAAATTGAGTTAAAAAATGGAAACCATTTGAACCTCAATAATGAAGTTGCAGTCACCATACCGTTATTCTTCACATAGCAGTAAGTATCAAGTCAGTTATCTCCGTATCGTCTGCTATACAGAAAATAGAATGATGCCTGTCAAAACCAATAAACGGAATAAAAAATATTTAGTTCTCATCGCCACCAACAACCTCTGTAGCGTGTTATTGTATGAATACTAACGATCTTCTGAAATCTTCGACTTCAAGGCAGCCGACGATCCCATTGTCATCAACTTGGACCTGATTGGATTTACTCCCAACACTACCCATGGATTTCACGTCCACCAGTATGGCTACATCGACTCGCAACGGGGCTGTAGCGCCACCGGTGGTCATTACAATCCTCATGACAAGGTGCACGGCTCTCCAGAAGACGAAGAACGGTAGAGTCTATGCCTACGATTTTGCTCTCAAGAATATACAATGAATTATTAGTTCAAAGCAAACAGAAATAACAATTTATTGTACATCTCTATTCTAGCCTGAGCAAGTATGGGAATTCCGCGTTTAAAACAAAATATTAATTTTCCAATAACTTGGTAAAGTCTCCATTCATATTCGGCTATGATGGACAGCAAATACAAATTGGAAAATGTAGCTCAGTTACCCACAGGTACTGCTTTTCATTTATTTAGTATTACAAGTTTCTTATTGAACACGTTCTGCGCTTCTGAGAACACTCCATCACTTTGTTTCAAACCCCCTTACAGTTTCTCACAATGAAGCATATTCTTGCACTTTGCCTTTGATCCTAGGCCTTAAAATCGAACTTTATAGTTCAAACGTTCTGTCTGGCTACCCTGTCGATCTATGTTTGCTCAAATGGCAATGAAATATTTCACTCTGATTTTCAAACGCTGTCTATCTAACACAAAAGATCGCTCCCACTGTTCAAAGTGTGGCAGGCAACATCTCATTGCAACATCTGTATATACGCATCTCCCACATATGCATATGTGATGATATATGTAAGCTCTGCTCATTTAATCATGTTTTTCTCTCATTTTGTTCTTCCTAGACATGTTGGTGATCTCGGTAATATTGTAAGTGACGGCGATGGCAAAATCCAACTTTCAATGACAGACAACGTAGCCTCTTTGCTCGGCCCAAACTCGATCATCGGGCGATCTTTTGTCGTAAGTTCAGAAGTCTTTGCTCAGGCTTTCGCCCGGACATCGAGAATCAGCCCAGACGAATTGCAAACACCCCATAAAACAGGCCTTATTAACATTATATCGTACTGATTGCGTTGAGTCGAAGAGAAAACTTGTTTCATATCTCGCGGGTGAGACTGTAAAACATGCGATGACACCGTATTTGGCGGGGCATTCGATTAATAGAGACGTTTTGAATTTGTAAGTTGTGCTGATGTAGGCCTGGTAGATTTCTTCCCGTTTCCTATAGTCACAAGCTCTGTTAACCTGGTCAATCGTATCTTACGAGCACTGATGAAGTGAAACTTTCCCTCGCAGATTCACGCCGGGGTTGATGATCTTGGACAAGGTGGTGACCAAGGCAGTCTGACAACAGGGAACGCCGGCGCTCGTCTTGGCTGCTGTGTGATTGGCCGCGTGCCCAAGCCCGAGGAGTAGAAGTACTGTAATTTGGAGATTGATACTGGATGAGTCTTCAGAGACTTCTGTTTATTGTTGAGCAATGGAATTGTAATCTATGCCTCAAATTTGTACAGAGAAAAGATAGAAAAACAAAGAAATAAACAAATACTGAATTCACAGATCAAAGGAAAGGATGGATGATGAAAGTGTTCGTCATCACGGTGTCCAATCTTGAGACAGAAATCGACATTACTGCATAGCGACGCACTAGCATCCTGATGGGGCGCTCGGGTCGTCATTTTGTTTTTGTTTTCACCAAGTCAAAGACTTAATTCAATTAAACTTAGAATTCACCAATAAACTTAGAATTAACCAATCTTCTGTCATCATAGCTATGTAGAGTCGTGATCGAGTTAATTTTTTGTACTCAGATGTGACACAAAATAAACAAAAGAACTTAACATTCCATGGTCTGTGTATTATGTGTATACATCTATATGCAGAGTAATGGCAGATTTCCTACCATTGATGACACCAACATCGAAATATATGTATCTCGTAATATAGGCGTTAAGAAGTTAAGAAGCATGAAATGGGTCACTCGGAAGGTACATTTTCGATGCGCAGATGCTCTGTGGGTAAAAACCTGTACATCTATATCAGATATTTACACACACAAACACAAACACACACACACAATATATATATATATATATATATATGTGTGTGTGTGTGTGTGTGTGTGTGTGTGTGTGTGTGTGTGTGTGTGTGTGTGTGTGTGTGTAAGTATACAGATATCCTCGTTGGAAATTACAGTGCTCGATGCTAAAGCAGAGCGTTAAAAATAATACAGAAATTACTTCAAGTACAAATATATATATATATATATATATATATATATATATATATATATATATATATATATATATATATATTCTCCAACGATTATATGCGCATGGAAATCTTATAACGTTGAGATCAACGGAACTTGAAGATGTCATAACAACAATATTGAGTTCTGGGCATGGATTGATTGATCGCATAAGCAAGCCATATACTTTGCAGAACGTAAACACAGGTTAAAAGAAGATGCTAGCCGCTAGCCAATGTATACTGAGAATAGGCCTTTCCAAATGTAAAAGCTCAATTGCTTCTTTGCCTGAAGTTGTTTCAGAATCATGTCCGTACCCGATATTAGGCTCTCCGGATTTTAATAGGACACAAGCTGCAGGGGCCGGACACTTAGTGTACCAGGTGGGCAGGTACAGGGGTACGGGGCTTGGGCATAACGTTCTTGAGGTCCCCATTGAACTTAAAATATTATGATGATACTGATAATTCACAGAAATTTAAATAAATTTCGAATTTTATCTTTATGGGAATATTTGTACATGAGTCGCATGCTGGCCAGGCATAGTGGCTACTGAATCAAGATGTTTCGTAGGACACCATAGGGCATCAAGTCATCTTTGCGCCATTCTCTCGATCCCAACTGCTCTTGGGGACTAGGATTGCCTGGTTCCTGATAGAAGGATTTTTGTGTTTTAGACAAAAAGGGTATAATAACCCCATCACAAAACGATTCAAATCGATGGGACATTAGGTGAAACCGCGCCCATTTTTTATTTAGTGTAAAAATTGCATAAGTAGTTTGTTTATTCACTTGACTACAATCACGACAATACATACACTAAAAGTTACTTGACTACGTCTAAAAGTTATGGATGTCCGAGATCGTGAGTCAAAATAAAGTCACAAGCTTTTGTCGCGTCTCAGCTACACCTGAGACAGGACAGGAAACGTCCATGGGAACAGCCTTTTCACTTTGCTAGAGTTTTGCTACGCTTTTATTGACTTGCACAGGACACATGCAGGTATCTTTATTTCTATGGAATCGAGACGTTTCACTGTGAGATAAGCAGATTTGTGGTCTTTACGGAAAATCAGCGCACTTACAGTAAATAACCGTAGTCTTGAGTTAGGGAGAAAGATTTCTGAATCTGCCACCAGCTGCAGCTGTGTCACACACGATAGGCTAAGGTGTCTCGTATCTCGGAAGATACTGGCTGTATGCAAATTACAAAGTGCTTCTCGGGGGTCAACGTCCTCAGGTCACTCAGGTGGTAAAAATGCCGCCAGTAAATGCAAGTTTGCTGAATCAACAAATTACATCAGAGTCGGGAATTCGTCTTGTCATGTGATGATTAGCATACAATGCGTACGATGATATCCCAGAGTATGTAACAGGGTAATAACAATGGCAAAAAAAGGAAATTTAGATTTTCATTATTCAGAATATTCTTAGAGTGCGTTGTCGACAAAGTTCCTTTTCTAGATAAACCACCGAGCGAGGGCGTGTTCTTCAGTAACACGCAAGCAATACAGGCATTCACAGTTATGTAGATTTGTTTCATTTGTGACTATGTGGAAATAAATTTATCTTTTTCAAAAAATACAGGCCTGAGGTATCACCAATGACGTAGGAGCACAGGCTACGTAGAGTACCATTGGTGACAATCTTTAGGTTTGAGGTGTATCTGTTACTTTTGATGGCATCTTTAGGCCTAAAGACATTTATTATATAAAACAAATATTTAAGCTTTATCGTATTCATCTTTACGAGGTAGGTCGAAATACAAAAAAATCAACTTTACAACCACGATATATTGTGCACATCTAACAACGTTACTGTTGACAAATGAATGTTAGTCCGGATTATGGTTCAATTGACAAACGATAACTACATTATATACAGGTTATGTTGACGGGTCGAACAACAGCGGCGTCTTAACGTGATTTTTGGTGAAGAGCACCAAATATAACAGAACAAAAATAATGACAAATACACCAAACACTAAAGCTAACCGAGCTTTACCCGGACAACAAAGGAGAGAGAGAGAGAGAGAGAGAGAGAGAGAGAGAGAGAGAGAGATGCGATACTTGATTTGTGAACATGTGATCATAGGTAACTCTGGCTCTGGAAAATGAACATGACAATATGAAAACAAAACAAACAATAACAAAAACAAAAAATGCAAAACCAGCCGCTACATACCAAGCACCCTTTGTTTTCTTTTCTTAATAAATCGTTTTGACACGATAGCAAGATTTGCAAGTTTGTAAATCTGACCTACCCTGCGGTTAGTCATGGCGTACTGCAGTCAAACAGAATGGTATACTGCCCACACGTCTGTACATACGTCAGACTATAGCATAGGAAATGGCCTGCATCAAAATATCAAAATATTGCAGTCATAAAGAAATAAAACCGCATGAACTGCTATAGTGGACTTCAAGTTGCCCACGCCTTGTTTTCTGACAGCAAATACATGGCTTGGTATGATAGGACTTTGTTGCTTGCTACAAAAAAACTTTTTGGAAGCAGTAATTTGTGAGACCACGAAGGTTGAATGAACATGCCAAGATTCCCCAGCACAAACGCTGTAGGTTCGAAATCATTTCCATATGAAAAGATACAGAAGATACCTTACTTGAGGTGCGAACTGACTGTCAATCGGTGATAACTCTA
>LD350078.1:0-12769 GCA_001465055.1 Ptychodera flava | reverse complement strand
AGAAAACAAAGCTGAGGTGATTTTTTTCATTTTGGACCAAGTTTTGCAACTTTTCTATGTAAGACATACAAAAACTGATGAGAAATTTGGATCCAGGATAATTTCATATGTTGTAATCACCACCCACAGTGGAAGGCATTTCACTATCTGTAACTAACTTAAGTGCTGTTTACATTAGAATGATAACACTGGTGGCATTAATTAAAAATCTCCAAGGTTGTAAATGTACTTCCTGTCATTTGGTCTTATGTAATACCAAGGGGTGGAACATTTGATATGCAGGAGGGGGTAGGGTTTAAAAGATCAATGATGTAGCATTACTTTTTTACCAGATCCCTTGTGCATTTTTTGCCCACTCCCACCTTTTCTTTTTATCAAGCCTTCTCTGTTTTTTGTTGTTGACATTTGCTTATGTATATAGGATCTGCTTCTCCCATTGCTATAGAAGTTGATATGCATGTTTCTAAAGATGACCTCCAGTACCTAAGTTGGAGACCTTATTTGCTTTTGTCATTCTTGTTTTTCCTGGTTTAAATATTTCTCAAATGGACCAATTCAAACCTAATGTGAGCACACTGTCCTTGACGGTATTTTTTGTCTTGCAGTTAGCAATAGAGACAACGACTACTACGGATGCCCACCAGGTGTTGCCATTGTGGCGTGCAGGGTTGACCCTTGTCTTGCTGCCACGTGTCCTCGGTATCCCAACGCTCGCTGTAAATTCAATTTCTGTGGTGGCTGTAACACAGAGTTCTTCGGTGACGATGGTAGTCCTGTAGAGTGTGGTAATGGAGGTAAGTGTAGAGGAATGCTTATCAAATTATTGGAAAGTTACCGTATTGATATGTTTGGTTTTACAGGCCTCATGTTCACCAGAGACGACTCTCGCATGGCTGTATTGTCACCATATTTAACTTAATTCTCCCTTTCCAGTACTAGGATGCCCCATATTGTAATTTGCATGAGCTGCTGATTGTTGTTGCATACGCGAAAAAAACACGCCAGTATTTAAATTTGTAAATTATGCAAATTTATGCAAATATTACCCTTTGTTTGTCATCGCAACACGTTCAGAGTGTTTTTCAATAGTGTCAGCTGTATTTCAATTGTGATATCACAGGAACTCATTCAAGTTCGCAATGTCCTCTTGGAGTTCCACTCATCAATTGCGTGAGGAATCCCTGTGATGGTGCATCCTGTGCTGCCAATCCCTCTGCCAGGTGTAAGCCCAACTACTGCGGAGACTGCAAAGCTGAATTCTTCGACGGTAATGGAAACCAAGTTAGCTGTGATATACAGGGTAAATGTTATTTTGTACTTTGCGTGCCTTTCATGAACATAAATGAAATTTAGACAAATGATGAAAATCATTATGCACATATCATTCAAACATCTTGCATTATTTAAATGCTTAATAATCAAGGAAACTTATAAATCTCTATTAATGGTAACTGTCTTGCATTTTCTACATCTGTCTTGTGTCTATATTATACAGTTCATTATTCAACTCAAAAATGAAGTCAAAAATACTAGCTCTCAGTTTTCAATACTGCATGCATGTATTTGTGTGGGCGTATGATGTATGTGTGTCGGTCTGTCTGTCTGTCTATCTATCCCTATATACAGTGCATTATGTATGCCAGTTATTCAGACAATCAAGCATTTGATCGTGAATTTACCCTCCTCATATAAGATTTTCTGACATTGCTTTATTATCAGTGACACCAGAGAAGCCCGGTGAGTGCCCTGCAGTGTCTGGGTCGTCCTTCGGTACCTGTGCTGAGCTGTGTTCTAGTGATGATGACTGCCAGTCCGATTACAAATGCTGTTCCAATGGATGTGGTCACAAATGCAAACCACCAGCAGGTGAAGTGAAAGATTGAAAATTAACGATTTTGTTGTCTGCAGTATCAGCTTAGACCTGCCCGATGCTGTGAAATTACAAGTACAATTTGATTGTAAAGAATGTTCAGTGGATTCATAATTTACATGGAAAAAAATATTTGAGTACATCATTTCTATTAGTTCCTGTAGCATAGTATGCACTGATAACCACTCATCTAGCTGTTTTGAATAATGAGAAAGAAAGGGCACAGCCATTGTTGTTTTCATTGTCTTCTCGCAGACTTGCTCAAGAGTATGAGTAATCAAGAAGAGCATACAATAATAGAGGGCGTTATACTTGCCTGCATCATTTTGCACCAAGCAATCTGACTCAAAAACATTTTTTTTCACCTCCCCATAGAGTGCGCACTGTATATCAATGCAGCTATGGCATTTATTAAAAAAACTGAAGTTTTTACAGTGACAGTATGAATTTAGAGAAACTTAATAAATAATCACGGTTGACAATGGATGCGATGAATGGTTTAATGATGCATATTTTTATAGTTGGCGAATATAATTTTCACACAACCATCATATCTTTGTAAAGTATGTTTTGCAGTTACACAACTTGTTTCGTCCTGTGTGCATGTTCAGAGAAACCAGGTTCTTGCCCAGGAATTGATGCGACGAGAAACATCTATGGCGTCTGCGCTGAGAAATGCGGCAGTGACTACGACTGTGCTGGTGATGAGAAGTGTTGCTCCAATGGTTGTGGACACGTCTGCCTTAATGCTGAAGAAACCATGAGAGGTAAACGTACAACTGTATGCTTTCAACGATATGATGAAAGTTATTTTGAACAATAAAAAGTTACATGCGTTCTTCCTGTATCACTTCGTCTGTTGCTACATCTATCTAAAATTTGCTTGTATTGGGGTTTCAGTGATTTGATTTTCGTGTGGCACTGCTCGGCTGTCTGGTTGAGTCTAAATTTCCACTATTATTTTAATGAATATGGTTGTCCCTGCATGTTTGGTTCAGCATTCGTTAGATGATTTCATCTGAGCAGACTGAAATTAGTAATTCAACCTCTTCATCAGACTGATTGTTGACCGGAGATGCAACATTCTTGCAGGAGCCAGAGCATGAAATCCGCAGGAGCCAGAGCATGAAATCCGCTCCACAGACCTATGCAAAGCTGTTGTCGTAGAGGGGCGTGTGGTTTACGACAATGAGATGCAGTAGTCTCTTCAATTGCATCTCGGTCTGTTTGGACAACGTGTTGCAGATAGAGTTAATCCTTACACTGGCTCAGGTCTGCTTGCGGGCAACATCGTCTCAAATCTAAAACCTTCTGGGACCAGTATGACTTATAAGGACCGTTCACTCATACATGTAGTTTTTTTATGCCACTATATTGTATTTGACCTGAGACATTTCAAAAGTGTTTCAATGGACCCCGTGTGAACGCAGTATTTGCAATTCATTTGTGGAAAGCAATCTTTGATTAGTTGACAACTTGAATACCTTGGCATTGCAACTCCTTGTCGGGAGAAGAAGAAACTGTCTTTTGCAATGAAAGTATCACATATTGCTTGTGTGCAAAGTCAAAACAAGATATATGTGAGACTTTGCGTGTGCTGGAATTCATCAGAAATCAATGATATGTTATCACAATTGTACTGCCTGCAATAAATAATACAATACAGAGAATTTTCCCTCCTCTCCAAAACAATAAACAGAATTAAATCATAAAAGAGACAGAACCAGAGAATCATTGTTGTCGTGTGTTTTACTTTTTTTCATGCAGAAAAACCAGGCACCTGCCCAGTGGTGGACGGAGGCCCAGTTGGTGTTTGCGCTGAGATGTGCACTATTGATCAGGAATGTCCCGGGGACCAAAAATGCTGTTCTAATGGCTGCGGGCATGTTTGCACAGTGGTCGGCTTTGAGCCAGGTAAATATTGATATGGCTGCGGTGCTGTGATATGATATCGGCTGATCTGCAGATTTTATTGCCAGCAGTTAGATTAGATTGTGAAGAGATTTATTGATCTGTTCAATGTTTTATCTCTTTGTAAGAAAACATCAGTGGGTGTGTTTGCTTTTGAAGGGTTTACTGTCTGGACCTCTGTTGTCATAATTGAAAATTGTAAATCCTTTTTTACAAAAATTTGAGAAAAATTCCAAAAAAATATATTGTCGTCTCTGTTTTTATCAAATGGAAGAGGATCACAGAGTGATTACATCAGCAATGAATCAAGAGAAAATATGAATATGATAATTATTAGTAGAAGAGAAGTATAAACTCGGAAAGGTACATCCCTCACCAAGCAAAGTATTAGCAGAAAATTTGGAGCAGAAATGAGATGAACAATTTTCCTCAACTAATGCCAATTGATCATTGAATTATTAAAGAAGGGGCAGAGGTACATGGATGTAGCATTGGACCAGGAAACCAACTCAATTCATATTGACTTTTTTTGCGTCAGCCAATTTCAGATTTCTAGTCTGCTTTCTTATGTTGATGTTCTCTTTCTCACAGAAATAGTACCAGCTGATGAACCGCCATGCCGTAAAGAATTGCAGGACATGCCAAACCCATTTCCGCAAGGTAAGGCTGCATCCTATGTGTTGTGTAATGACAGCCACAGGAATACCAAAACTGAACTGAATAAGACATTTTAAATGTTCAGACATAAATTAATGGGGTGCTGCACCCAGCACAGCATATTTTGCTAAAAAATCACATTTTTGCAGATGTAAATTCAATTTTAATTAATTTGTCAACCCAAGATTAAAATATTGGTTGGGTTCACCTTTTAGCTTGCCAAGCAGGTGTAAGTTGCGTGATAAAGAAGTGTTAATTTATGCAAATGTATGCAAATCACCCGATTTCCTGGCTTCTTTTTCTTCTCAATTTCAAAATTTCCACAGAATTTAACTCCTCTCTGGCAGGGTCAAATTTTCTGAAATTGTCTCACTATATTCTTTAAATTCTATTTAACAAAATGAGTATTTTGTTTGGCAATAAAGTTTTTATATGTTGAATAGGAGACATTTTAATTTTGCTAATCATGATTTTAATAACTTATTTTTAGTGTCAGTCTTTCAACCCTTGCCATTTTAATATGAGGATATATAATGCTAAATAAAGTTGTCTTTGTTTTCTTCATATACTCTTCTTTAAAGTGAAATATCACATTTCAGAAAATAGCTTCAAGTGTTTGACTTAATTTAATTTCCATCATTAATACCAAAACTGAGGTTTTTACCCCAAATATACACCCACTTTATCCTTCGAGTAAACTACAGCTACCATACTAAACTGTAGAGTCTCTGCTTTTGGAAAATATATGGTATTAGGGGGTTTCCTTGTCATCTTTGATGAGAAATATTGCTTTGAAAAAACTGTGTTGGAAACATGCAGGTCCACCTTAAGAAATGTTGAGGGATAGAGAAACATGTGGAGTGTTCTTTTGGCTCAAAATGATGCATTTAGGCTGTGATTGATTCACAAGTACAGACAGTCATGCTGAACCCTGCCAACATAACCTGGATACAGTGTTTAAATCGGTTGTAGGGTCCCTGGCAACCTGTGAGCAGAGTTCGTACGACCCCCCTCCCTTTAAGAAATTTGTCAAATCTTTGAATACCAAAGAAACTTAAACTATTTGACACTATTATCACCACACTCCCAAATGTTAATGGTCCTTTCGGAAGACAGCACCTGGGGTCTTACTGATCAGAAGACTGCAGACTATAACTCCTTGAAGAAGATGTCACAGAACAGTGGCATATTATGTAGTTTTCATTTTCTCACAAGTGACTTGCATTCAAGTGTTTACCATAATTCATTTGAAAAAAGGACAGTGACGTTGCAGTGTGAAGACATTTTTGAAAACAATTTTGTCATTGGTTGATTTTCAAATTTTAGGAATGATGGTGCCAAGATGCACAGAAGAGGGTTACTATGACAAGGAGCAGTGTCATGATGGACAGTGCTGGTGCACATACAAGAATGGTAACGAAGTTGAAAATACCAGGAGACGAGGAAGAGCACCATGCAGTTAGTGTTTTCTCTGTTCACCCCTAATTCCATGTAGACTGGTACACACTCACCATCCATAGCAGTGGGTTTGGGCCAAACCATGATAGTGCAAGGGTTAAAACTAAAGATACAGCTCCTCTCATCTTCATATTCAAAGATCTTTCTCAGCAGTATGTAAAACAATTTAAAGTTGTAATCTGACACGGCTCTCTTACCTATGTGACATAACTTTTTGTCTTTGCACAGACAAGGAAGGTACCTGTCCTGCTGCAGATCCCAATACCCTTGGCTCTTGTGTGGAGGAGTGTAGTCGAGATCACGACTGCGAAGAGGATATGAAATGCTGTTCCAATGGATGTGGTCATGTCTGTGTTTCCATGACAGGTATGTAAATATGTGTCTCACGCTCTTTGCTTCACAAGTGAAATTAGGATATAGTGTCGATGAAGAAAAAAATGGTATAGAAAGATGACATTTGTATGGACACTGATCAATGTAACCAGCTTACACCAGGCAGTTTTTAACCTTCTTTATCGCACCTGAACGCGAGAGGGCGGTATCATACATACTTGTACACTAACACTCCAAGCACTTTTCATATTTCAGTTTTTAACATGAGAGGGCAGTATGATGATTGTACATAGACGCTATAAAAAGCACTTTTCACATTTCAGCAGAGGTTTGTCTAATCATGTTTTCTTTAATATTTGAAATGTCGCTGAGATCAATTCATACATGTATGTGTATTTGGTGTACATACTGGACTGAGTTTTTTATCTATCATGTACGTCCCCCCTCCCCCTTAACTATTTGTTGTTGTTTCGGCGCATTGCATCTCAATTCTACAACTCCGATCGAGAGCAAAACTAAACAAACCAGCAGTCACAGACTAAATACGTCAGATTGCTCAGTCCTCATATACATGGCCCTAGTGTCTTTATACAGATAGACAGAACAATTCTGCTAGCAATATTTTTTTCCTTTTGGTCACGCTACCTCCCGCCTTTATATCTCCTTTTGAGACCTGTCCACCTTTGAAGGATACAAGATACACCTTGATCAAGCAACAAACTGTGGGTGCACCTTGTAGCACTTGCCTGTTTGTCAATGGTGCTTTGGATGTCCATTTTCATATCAAGACTCGTCATGCAACAGTTTAGAATCCATACATAACAAATGGAGTACTGTATCTCTGTTTCCATCATCTGTGCTGATGTTCACTGTACACAACATTTCATCCAGTCTCAGTTAAAGGCAGAGTTTATTAGCCAGCTTTATATCTCTGAACAAATTAACTAAATACAACTTTCAAAGGTGGATTCAAATTCACATCAAATAGTCAATGTAAACTTACCCAGCTGCAAGATCTCTGCCTTTAACCCAATGGTAATGACTTAATGTAGGATAGTTGTATTATTAACCTTGGATTCTGCAAAACCACCTACACTTAACTTCCAGCTGAGAGACCGGGCAAATGTCCAGCCCAAGAGCCAGGCTCCCTTGGCACTTGTGTCGAGCTGTGTGGTTCAGATAATGACTGCCCACTCAACCACAAATGCTGTTCAAATGGATGTGGACATGACTGCATGTCGGTCGATCCTGACGATGTCGACGGAAGTGGGGATGATGACGTGAGGGATCTCGTCAAGGCAGAGAAAGTGACTTTGGAAAATATGCTTGAAAAATTACGAAGCAGGCTTGGCGCCGTCCTCGATAAAAATCTGATCGGCCAGATACAAGATGTAGACAATAAGGGCAATGTAAAGGATGTGATTGACGCTAATGCACTGGCCGGCATCCTTAACGATGACGCCTTGCAAAACCTAGATGAGAAGCTGGATGCCTTTGTGAATTCCGGTGGCACAATCGCTGATCTTGTTGATGAGGTGGATGAGTTTCTGAAACCAGGTCAGTTCAATACTGTCAAGTCGGCTCTCCGGATGCCAACAGCTACTGAAACCATCACAGTATCCTCATCCCACAATACACCTCTAACTGTAAACAACCTACTCCTATAACAGCTTTTTCTATACTTCTTGAAGATGCAAAGCAAGTACTGTACTCTTCCATGATGTGTGTCTGTTGGAGTCAGTACATCTCATAATTTTTATTTCAAATTCTGATATTACATGTACCATACTCGTTATTCAAAGACTTACCTCATATCCTACATGTACTGCGCACAAAAGGTATATCCTGAACGGTGAATATTATCATCTCAGAGGTGCTACTCTCTCGGTGGTATCTGAATAAGCACAGTTTTCCACCATTGACCCTGTAAAATACTCATGAGTAACTTCTCGTTTTCAAAATCACAAACATGTAATGTCACTTCAGACTTTTCGCACTGACATATATGTATTTCACAAGTTCTTAAGACATTGTATAAATTTACAAGATGTACATCTGTATCTGTTCTTTACAATGATTGTTGGGGGAGATGCATGTTGTACAATTGAAGAACTCATTTCAAAGCCAAGCAGAGGTAGTTTACAAGCGCATTCCTTTAATTACAAAAAATGATCAAAAAAGTTTGATTTGCCCACGGATGTTTATTTTTGCACAATAATGAGAGAGCAATGTTGTCATTTGCAAACAGCCCTAATTGTAAGTGCAGTATTCCTATAGACTTGTGAACTAGATAATGTATATAAATATACATTGTATGATCCACAGAACTGAATCAGCACCCACCTTCCGACATGCAACTCCACCACATGTATATATGTATGTAAGATCAACCTTTGACCTCCCACAGATCCCCCCCCTTAGATATCTGTTCATTTTTCTGTACTCATTTTGTTTTGTCGTTTAATTTGTGTCCTTCTTCTTTCTATCACATAGTTTATGTAAAGGGTCATGTTGTAATATATTATGAGATCTGCGGCACAAAAAAGTTTCTTCAATTACCAAGTGTAGACTGATTGAATTGGTCTAGATGAAAATGTTTGTGAAGTTGTGCCGAGTTTAAGTATTGTACACAAAACTTCTCATACAGGTCTGTATAGGGCTATTGTCTTTACAATTTTGACCTTTGACCTCAAGTTGTACTTTGATTGGTATGTAACCTTTACATATTAAATACTTTTTCATTTTGATATGCATTGCATGTACAGGTTGGTACAACATTGGCAGTTTTAACTGCATTTGTAAAACATTATGACATGAGACAATTAATGCAGATTTCATGCATTTTGTGCAACAGTGTTCTACACAGTGTAGATTATGACCTTTCCATCTCATTAAACCCTGGGATTTATTCTTCATACGTGTATGTTTTTACCTTCATATATATATATATATATATATATATATAAGGCTTAATTTTCCCAAATGCTGTTTCTCTATCACATTATTTAATGAAGTAGTATGGAAAGTCTGTGTCTCAACCTAAACATATATGGTAACTGATAAGACTGCTGACAAGAAAGGATATATACCCTAAATGTCTAGATTAAAAACAGCAATCAAGACCTCTGAAGGAATGGAATTATTCTAGCCCATAAGATGTTGATATGATAGTTTCCAGCGTGTTGTTATGGCAGCCGTCAGTGTTTCTGTCATGTGTTGTCTGACTACAAGTTGCTCGCTATTTGTAAAAATATAACTTAAATACTGACATTTGCAAAACTTCTAGGGCATGACATGTTAAAGTATTAGAATAAAATCTCAAGAATTGACATTCAGGTTGCAAATTATTTGTCATCAAACAGTTGTGTGTGATGTATGACATCTTTGATAAAACTAAAGTGAATAGCTCAGATTTCAATTTAATGTTCTCATTTCAGAAAATGTTGTTCCAGATGAGCCG
Organism: Ptychodera flava; assembly: GCA_001465055.1. Lineage (NCBI taxonomy): Eukaryota > Metazoa > Hemichordata > Enteropneusta > Ptychoderidae > Ptychodera > Ptychodera flava. Next base: position 3,080 of record LD350078.1, on the reverse strand, counting down.
CCATGCAACGTTGAATTGCGCCAGGCATATGATTCAGGGAGCCGAGGTAAGGATCGAGGGTTGGGGTTTTATCGTCATGCTGGTTGAGCTGTTGTGTCAAGTATTTTATCACAAGGAAAATCATTGTATCTCCATTATCATGTTAAAAAGTCAGCTACTGTAAATGTTTACATGTACCATGATTCAAGGGAAAATGCAGCTATGTTTGAACATTTTGAATTTTGTTTACACCAAAGTGTGCAAATCATGTATTAAATATTACCACATTTGAGATAATATGCAAATAATAAATAATATTTTTAAACTTCTCTCCGGCTGTGCTCAGGACACTTAAAATTATTATCTCTTTAATAATCAAGAATTATGAAAATTGGAGTTTCACTTTGTGCAAAGTTTTGGATAGGAGAGAGAGACATTACCTCAGATATATTTATTCAGTTATTTTATATTCAATGTGGCTACTTATCCATTCTCTGGGAAAGGAAAATTTTAACTTTTTAATCAAAAAAAGTTGGTCCATGAAAATTTCATTATCTGTACATTTCAAAATGAGTTCTCAAATGGTACAAAACAGCAAAGAAGTATTAAAGTTTTATAGTGCAAAGACCTGTTCCCTGGGATTACTACCTTGATAGGCAGCAGAGAAGTGAAGTATTAGCAACAATCGTACCCATCCTCAATCTTAAATCATAAATTCCCTGACAGGATGTTCAGAAGATCAAGCTGCTGACACAATAGACAAGTGATAGGCACATAAACAAGATGAAAAACTGCAACTCTGTCTATTGCCATTCATGTGCGACTTGAAACAAAATGCCTGGAAAGTTTTTGTGAACAAATCTGATTGAAGATAAAGCTTACAGAGACATAATGTCGTCTGTGTTTGGTGTCAGATGTATTTTTCCCCAGATGTTCTCAGGATGGTTTTTACGAAAAAGAGCAATGTTGGCACAGCAAACGAGAGTGTTGGTGTACCACCAGGTTGGGTAAGGAAGTGGACGGAACAAGGAGGCAAGGTCGAACAAACTGTGGTAAGTCGGCAAATTTGGGAAAAATTTATGATTCCCAAGATTGTCATCGTCCATCCGATGATACAATTTTGACAATGAACTACTGCTAGGCACTCGAAACAAAAGATTGTCTCCAGCATCTGTTGGTTTAACACATTTGCTGCTTACATCATGCTGTCGGTTTGCTGCGTTGCATGCTAATGTTAATTGAGAGTCATGATAATGCTTTAGCTGTGCCTCTGTAAAGGACGATATATTAATGACAGTGCACAATGTATATAGTTGATGTGTTCTTCAAAAATGTCGGTCAAAATTACTACTGTTGATCTGAATGCCTTAATTTGGCGAGAAACTCTCACAAGTTTTCTTCTTCTTCAAGACAAGGAAGGTACCTGCCCAGCTTTAGAAGACAGCATATTCGGCTCCTGTATTGAAGAGTGCGCCTTTGATTATGACTGCTCTGGTGATGCTAAATGTTGCTCTAATGGCTGTGGTCATACATGTGTGTCGCTAAAAGCCAAGGGTAACTATGCATGGCATATTGCTAAAAATTGGTCTTTGTTATTTTTGTGTTGGCGTTTGGTTCTCATCATGACCATGCTTATTGACGCTCCCCCCTCCCCTTGCTGCCAAATTCTTTCATTGCTTTTGGGCTAAATGGTTTAGAAATACTAAAGAATAACTTGCCTTGTGAAATGAATTTTTAGCTAACTCCCACAACATATTTTACTGATTTATAGTGTAGGTTGGCTTAAGTACACAGCAGAAGTTTGGCAGACTTGTTTTCCTTAAGGGCTGTAAATAACTTAAACACACGCATATCAAACAAAACTCACTAGGGGTTTACATAATATATCTTCATTGTGGCGCCAAAATTCGCACAATCCATATGAAATTATGGTGAATATTCAAATTTTGCTTTGAAAAACCTGTCTGCAGCTCAAAGTTTCCTATTTCAGCAGTTTCTTGTATTTCAGGAAAGTAATATCAATACTTAGTCGCAATGCTGCTCATTGAAACTTTCATTTTCAGGGAGGGGTCTGGTATGAAATAAAATGAAATGAGTTTTCTTTCAAGTTTACAGTTGCCTACGATCCCCAAGTCAAATGTGACTTTTAGCATCATGTTGATTTTACTGACTTGACCTTTATGGAGTTGAGCTTTCTGGGATACACAGTAGCTAAGATGGACAACGTATAAATAACACATCTGATTTTAGGAAGTTAAATGGTTTCTTTTGCCAGCAAACATCAACAATGACAATTACAGTCAAAAGGATCCAATTTTTACAGCACACACATATACAAATCTCAGTTACAATGCATAAATTTCATTGATTGTGCATATTTTGTCATAGGTTTTTGTAATTACCATTTGATTTTTTGGTGTTTTGATTAGATGATGTCAATAAGCCAGGTGAATGCCCTTTTGTCCGTGGCAATGATGGTTTTGGAATCTGTGTAGAGGAGTGTAGTTCTGATGGTGATTGCTCTGGTGAGGACAAATGTTGTTCCAATGGCTGTGGTCATACATGTGTGAAACCACTGAAAGTAGCAGGTATGTGTAAGACATCGATGTACTGTATCAGAAATTCATCAGAAAAATCATGAAATATATATAATTGTTTGATTTGCAATTTCAACATTTCCTCAAAAATTAACCTTGATGGAAGATTTTTATGAAATCAGTAATTTAATGTATTTCTTAATACTTACCGTAAATTACTCATATCTTTGGTTATTATACAACTGAGTCTGCAACCTTTTGAGTTTTCATCCTACAGCAAGAACAGACAATGTGTAGAACAATATCTTTTGATGTTATTGGACTCTATGTTAGCTTTGACCCCAAAACACCTTGGCATCAAAACGGGGAAAAACAAGAGAAGATTTTACGTATTTTTTACCGAAAAACATTTACATCTAAACGTTCAGTACTTCATGCAGTGAATAATGGCCAGTCCAAAGCCTGTAAGTGTGAGTGAAATTATGCTGCTTATTACAATTTCTACCACATATGCCTTGCATTACGTAGGTTAAAGGTTCGTTCTGTATGCTTAGCAGACACGCT
>LD350076.1:71961-91922 GCA_001465055.1 Ptychodera flava | reverse complement strand
ACTCGAGCCTCAGACAGAGCTAGTTTTGCCTTTGTACAAGCAGACTTTTTGGTCTTTATCAAGTAGCCTTGTTCAACACCAAAGTGGCCACGGCTACAGCTGAAACCAATTAGTATAAGCAGTTTTATTGCAGTTCGCTGCAGTGGCTTCACGCTTACTGCAAATGGTTGTAATTGAATGCGACGCAGACTTTGAATGCAGACATATGTGTGAGAGAGAAACAATTGGATGCGACGCAGACTTTGAATGCAGACATATGTGTGAGAGAGAAACAATTGAATGCGACGCAGACTTTGAATGCAGACATATGTGTGAGAGAGAAATAATTGAATGCTACGCAGACTTTGAATGCGGACACATATGTGCGAGTGAAACAATTGAATGCGACCCAGACTTTGAATGCCGAAACCCTGATTTTTGGTCGAACCCAAAAATTTCGGCCCCACAATGGTTCTTGGTGGTTTCTGTATCTTCAAAGCCTACTGAATCAGGATCTACATGATGCCACCCTGGCACCCTTGGGCATTTTAATATATTCAAGATGGCCGCCAAAATATGCGTCGCATTCAATTGTTTCTCTCTCATGTTGAATTATAAAAACAACAACAATTTTAATTAAATATTGGGTAATTGTACTGCAATTAAACTGTTCAAAGTGGTTTGGATGAGTATCAAGCGAAAAAACATTGGTATTCTTGATGCCCCTATGGATGACCGTATCGCAGAAACTGTAAAATTGTTAGCAGCATTGATGGTTGCAAAGCTAAGGGTACACCTTCAGGGGAATAGCATGGAATCAAAAGTAGCAAAAGACAAGAATCTTTATTGTTGAAAAAGAATAATATAATTCATGTGAATAGATGGTTTGACAATTTATGTGAGTGGAAATGTGAATTCCATGACCTCTCAAACGGACCAAAACACATACAACCTTGTGTCGCAGATGCTGTATAAATTAAGATATGGTGTAATGTTTTAGGAAACCATTATAGCGGCAATGCGGATAAAAATCCCTCCATTAGAAGTAAAATTTTTCCGGCTCAGGAAACAAGCAATGAAAACCCTGTGACCAATAAAACCTGACCAAACACAACAAAATAGGTCTCAAGAATGCTTGGTTGGCTAAGATACGACTCAATGTTTTTGTGGCATCCATTTGTGAGGCCATAGTTGATATTTGGTGGTCATTTTGGCTTTAAATGATGTACCTTGATATATTTTGTGGAAACCAGCGTAGCAGCCATCTTGGATTGTTAAGTATCCATTTCAGATTTTCATGCTTGATTTTATAGCAAATATAACAAAACATACCAATATTTTGACCCGTAAAACATGCTGAAAGACACCAAAATCAGTGGCATAGTGTATTGAGATATGATCCTTACACACTGAAACAGGTATTTGGATTTTTATGCAAATTTTTTATGCAAATTAAGGGTTGTACGTGTCAGCCAATGAAAAATATGAATTGCTTGACCTAATATATACCTGGCAAAGGAGACCAAAATGACTCCAACAGCTTCTCATTGAGCTGAGATATGATACTTATACCTGTTTTTGGAGGTCGTTTTGGCAGTCATCTTGGATATTTATGCAAATTAAGGGTAGTAAATGTCAGGCAATGAAAGATATGAGTTCCTTAGCCCCATTTACCTGGCAAAGGAGACCACAATGACTCCAACAGCTTTTCGTGGAGCTGAGATATGGCATTTTACATGTTTTGGGGGTCATTTTGGCAGCCATCTTGTATTTTTATGAAAATTAAGGGTTGCACATGTTGAGAAATGAAAGAAATGAATACCTCGGCCCTGTTTACCTGGCAAATGACACCAAAATCATTTTGATAACATCTCATAGAGCTGAGATATTACCATTTACATATTTTGGCGGCCATCTTGGCGGCCATCTTGAATATATTAAAATGCCCAAGGGTACCAGGGTGGCATCATGCAGATCCTGATTCAGTAGGCTTTGAAGATACAGAAACCACCGAGAACTATTGTTGGGCCGAAATTTTTGGGTTCGACCAAAAATCAGGGTTTCGGCACCAGACTATGTGTATTTGCAGATGTTTCATCCCCCGGTGGATTGATACGTAAAGAAACCCGGATTATCTGTGCTGGCGTTGGTAATATCTGATCGAACTAACTAACAGGTCACGCAGATTTACATTTCGTCGATATGAAATTATCGGTTTGTTAGGTATTGCTTGTTTGCTTTTGGCTGACTTGTGTAATATGTGTAAATTGGAGTTTATGATGTGACACAAATTTGGGTGGCAGGGATTAAAAGTGGTGACAAAGGGGATACGGGAGACTCTTTTTTGTTCACTATATTGGAGTAGAGTCGATCTGGGGATAGGTCTGGCACGATTTGTTTGTTTGGTGAGTAGCTTTTCAGGGTAAGCCCGTTCCATTAATGCTTGTTTAAGTGTGGCAAGGCGTACATTTCTCCATTCTAACTCTGAGCAAATGCGGCAAATGCGTATAGCAAGCCCATACGGAAAGCCGAGTTTTACATGCCTAGGGTGGGATGATTTGAAATGTAAGTATTGATTTGTGTGGGTGGGTTTTTCATACAAGTCAGCCATTATTTTACCATTTTTGTTGGCATGAACTTTAACATCAAGAAAAGAAATGGACGTTTGTGAATGTTCCATCGTGAATTTTATGGTATGATGAAACGAATTAATGCTGTCACATCCGCACGTCACTTTCCATCCCTAGGCGTCGGACCAAGTGTCATTTTTCCTTGTAACCTCCAGGACAGTCCCTTTACACTCTTTTCTCATGTATATTTTCAGACAAATGAGTTAGTTTGTATCGTGTCACACAATCCCATCTTTGTAAAGTGTACTTTATCTCAACTTCATTTCTGTATATTCCGTTTTCAGTATACACCTGACGAAGCTCCAATTTTGGAGCGAAACACACACACACACACACACACACACCCATACACACACACACACACACACACACACACACACACACATATATATATATATATATATATATATATATATATTACAATAACAATGTTCTTCCGGCAATGTCTTTCTGCTGGCGTGACATCTGTCGCTCTGTCGCATATATCGGATCTTGTCGGCTGTGATCATCTATTAATCTAGTACTATACGTGGCTATAAAACTCGAGAATTACTTTGGTATTTCTGGCTTCATGAACATCAATTTGTGCAATCGCTGTGTGACTACAATTAATACTATATGGGCTTTAACAATTTCCACGAGCATTTCCGTTTCTACAGCCTGCAGGGGGTTGGCTGATGCGGGGAAATAACAGACACAAAAATTTTATTTAATTTACTTAATTTAATTTACTTAATTTTCATCAACATCTTCGCCTCTTCAAATAAAAATGTCATCATTAAACAGACAATCATTATTACCTAAAAAGTGGTCATTCGAACTCCATTTCAAGTCCACTGTCTCCAATCCACTTCTTGTAAACTTGATCAAACTCTTCATTCTGTGCTACGGTAAAATACTCCTTCCAGCCGCCAACTATACCTGGGTACATGGAGAAACGTCAGAAATCAGAGTAACTGACCAATAATTTTCTTTCTTATTCTGCGAAATTATTAAGATAAATGTTCTACTTGCCCATGTAAAATTATCACTGGACTGCAATGCTTCTGTCACTCCTTCGACGAATTAAATTTGACCAGCCAGACTACACTTGTTTGTTGAGAGCACAACAATCCACCCGAAATTTTCAGACCTTCAAATTTTTTAATCTTTTATAAATGAACGTACGGTGATAGCAAGTTTATGCTTCCTGTAATGCTGCATGGTGCAACATCGCGAAGACAGTGCAAACATGGATTCTTATCTTTAGTTACTTACATAATTTTTTACATTCAAAAGACTATACTGACGTTTCGCAGTACTCAATGTGTATGCTCTTTAGAAAGTAGTTTGTCCTCTACTGTATTCTCATTTCAGAAGAAAGCGTTGAAGAATTTAATAATTACCTTTTCTGACAAAGGGGCTGTTATCGGGATCAATTTTCCAATAATCGATAATGAAGCGGTCGCCTCTATCTTTAGGATTATTCTTCATATATTCAAAGGAACAAAGTTTCACTATCTTGTCAATTTGCTCATCCGAGAGATGATCCTGTCCTAGGAATGCTACTATTTCCCTGACACATTTTCTCAGATCCTGAAATTCAAAGAGACATCGGACTAAGTCACCATCATAAAGTGCTGTGCTCCATCTCGCCATTCTATGGGTTGTCAAAATACAGTACTACCATACTGCACAAACTCGTTCTTACACTCCAGATCTGAGTCGAAGAATAAAAGAATGCCGTGTTTGTGAAACATCAACAATGACAATGACTTTGATAAAACAAGACCAATAGCACTACTACTACTACTGCTACTACTACTACTACTACTACTACTACTACTACTACTACTACTACTACTACCCAGATAACTAAATATGCGACTGTATTATAGATGGCAAAGCTGACGTACTAGCTGTCTATGAATGATTGGTGTAGGAAATTCACCTGAATTCCTTCTATCAATGCAGTTGACACTAGGCCACAAATGACATTCATGACATTTTATGTCATTTATTGTCCTGTTGCCTTTCATCACATATTTATGTCAAGTACCCCTCGTAATTTGGATTACACGACGGTCGAAGGCTTGAGATTAAAATCATGGCATGTATTTTTTTTTAAGTTTACTTCTAACAATCTACTTAATAACATAAACGTTTGGTGAACATAACTTTGACAGTTGTTCATCGATATGCTCAGTGCATCAACTCAGCTTTTTGGTGCATGTATGTTACTACTTAAGGTAGTTCGCGCCTCGAAAGTGAAAGACTTAAACTTTTGCTCAAACTTTCCTCAAGAAATCTTTCAACCGTTCTCTTTCAAAGTCAAGAATAAAAATCGGGGATCACCGTGCAAATTTAGTACTAGAGATTCAAACAAATAACCCAAGATTTACCGATGTTTGAAATTCAAAATGACCTCCATTCCTGTGCTATCTAAAATTTTCTAATTTCGAAAAACTAAATCCGTGAACAGTTTTCTTACATCTAGACTTTTCAACTGAACTCCAACAAGTGGTGTATCAGAAATAATTGTAAAAGTTTGAGATTCCGAATATCTGTCCCCGAGGCGCATTCAACCCTAAAGGAACTCACGCCTCGAGACAGGAAATTTTAAGGTATTTCAAAACCTGAAGCTTGAAACCATTATGTTTCATTCTTAACAAAATAACAAAACAAAATTAAAATTATTAACAAAATAAGTGAGAGGTCAGCGGCGTGCAAAATGTAGAATAAGTGAAACGTATTACATAACATTTTCCGACAACTCAAATTCATATGGCCCCTATACCTTTTGTTAAGTCGATTTGCTTTTCAATTTTCGCCAACAAGTGTAAGCTTTAATTATTCCTCGGGCTTTAAAATGAATCAACGCAAGAAGTAGCCCTGAGTACCGTGCTTTGTGTTCCCAGCGTTATACGGCCGCCCACAATAGCCCTGCTGACTCTCAGTCTCATAGGAAAATACCGGCGGACGCGGTCCCGATTTGGACCGCCCACGAAAAACTACCTTTTCTGACTATTTTCGGCCGAAATCAACTCGATTCCGCTCTGTGCCTACCCGAATAACTCAATTGCTCACAGACTGCAAACAAAAAAGTTAGAAAAGGTAGTTTGTCGTGCGCGGTCCAAATCGGGACCGCGTCCGTCGGTTTTTCCTTTGAGAGTCAGCAAGGCTGTGGTGGGAGGCCGTACACATCTAATTTATTTTGTCAACACATCCCGCCGCATTACTACGATGTATGGAGACAGTTGATGTTTAAATAATGGCTTTGATCAGGATATTTGATTGTTTAGATGTTTTCGGGAAACAAGTGGGAATAAGCGCTTATAGTCTAAGAGCGGAGACTTGTTTACCGAACAGGAGTATTTAGATACGTAAAACCAATTTATGTAAGTGCCATGTTGTCATTTAGGTAGTCTTGCCAAACAAACAGGTCAACGAAACTCATCACAAAACGTAGGCCAGAAAGCAAACTTGGGTTTATTTCCTAAGTATCCTTCCGATAATTTTCTGCATGATACTTTCTAATTGTTCATATACGGAAATCCGGTTAATACTACTGTGCACGGACTTCGTGCCATCAAAAATAAAGCACGACGCATACTTGGATAAGATACATCCAACAAATATGACGTTATGCATGATTATCGACAAATACCCACCTTCACCATATCTTCATACTTCATGAAAAGTACATTAGGATTATTTCGTCTCTCCCACCATGGAATAACATGGCTGCCCCAGTCGCCACAATACGCTTTTTGTATTTTGTAAAATGAAAATATTATTAGGGAAAATACGATTTGTTTCTCATCCTGCGTATCATACAAATGATAACGTGTTTTGTCTTTTTTGTTGTTTCTCGTAACACATCAGTTGAAACTAACGACATGAATATATTTAAAACAAAATAAATGTTTGCATGGATTTGAAATTCTGACAAGTAGGAAAGTGGCAACGACGGGTTTACTTTTCCAAACAGTACGGCGAATGCATGTGACCCAATAGGCAGAGGTGTTTTCTGCCAAACTAAACACAGTAGTCCGGCAGCCAGTGGGGTAAACCTTGCTTTGTGGTCTTAAGTTTTTTTCTTGGTGGATTTCGTTTGTCAAGACCACCACAAAAAGAAATATAATTACTGGCCCTCTGTCAGCATTGAGCAATTAAGAAAATTAGCATAATCAAAATGGCCGCCAGCTTATTGCACTTTGTATGAGAAAGAAGACTCAAATGGCTTTATACATACTGTAAGTTTGTTTTTAATCGTTTAATCACCAAGCAGTTGCTGACGGCAAACTAGAACATAAATGTTGTCATATATTATTCGAATGAAATGCTAATTTGCATAATTTCAAGATGGCGGCTAGCTGTAAACATGTCCGGCAGCCAGCTGCCAGATGGGTAAACCTTGCTTTGTGGTCTTAAGTTTTTTTCTTGGTGGATTTCGTTTGCCAAGACCACCACAAAAAGAAGTATAACTACTGGCCCTCTGTCAGGATTGAGCAATTTGAGAAAATTAGCATAATCAAAATGGCTGCCAGCTTATTGCACTTTGTATGAGAAAGAAGACTCAAATGGCTTTATACATAATATTACTGTTACTTTGTTTTTCTCGTTCAATCACCGAGCAGGTGCTAACGGAAAACTGGAACATAAATGTTGGCATATATTATTTGAATGACATGCTAATTTGCATAATTTCAAGATGGCGGCCAGCTGTAAACAATTCTTTGTTAAGCGTAACTCTACATTATTATCATTTACTGTACTTCGTGCAGTTATTTTAACACAGTAGGTTTTCCATCACTGTTTTAATAGTTGCACGTACATAAACTTCTTTTTCTGTTGCAAATTTAATGTTCATAATCAGACATGTAAGCAGCCGAATAGTTCAGCCTTCGCCTATTTTCGAGTACATGTCTGTTTACTTGTAAAAAGATATAAACTGATGCCGACAGTGTTCTGGTAATTGTGTTTCACTCTGCTAAGAGCCTCTGTTATGTTTCTATGTAAGTTAGTGATCTTTATGCCTTTGCTGAAACCAACCTGAGTTGTGATGTTCTAACCCAAATCAATTATTAAGTGAGGTGGGAACTTTTTCCTAGCTCGACTATCAATGCATTTTATGTACATTTAAGAAAACAACGTTGTGATTTACACTACTTTCGAGGTTGATATGGAATCTACTGACATCACGTTGAATCCATGATTAGTCACACTTTGTGTATCAGGAAAATACTACGGGTTTGGAGTACAATGACTTATAGAAGATATTTCCAAAGTTACTAGGGTTCTCTAAAGGTAAAAAGGGGAAGGCGGCTCAACGCACCATACTATTTTTGAGGATGTTTAGTTTTTTCGTATGTTACTCTTAATATGTGTATTTTTGGGGGGGTTAATTTATTTTTGGATGTACTATGACGATTCGTCGTTCGGTCTGTAGTGTCAAAATCATTTTTGATCCATTTCAACTTGCATTTCGAAACTCTTAAATGTGAGTTCTTCTTCAGTCTCTTAATATTGTTATCTTTATTTTGTTCGTGTATGACCTCTAGAATTACATTTGTTCATTTAGTAACGAAACTATTATTGATATATTTGGATCTGAATCCAACGCAGTGTGAGATTGTATATTTGTATTGTCTGTGTATGAACTGTTTTCCTTTGGATGTTGTTGAACTTTTTTGTTCTTTACTTAATGTGTTTATTTGTTTGTTTTTTTTCTCCTTTTCGTTGATCCTTTGCGTTGATTTTGGCTCTTACTACAAGTAATTCATCTTTTAAGTTTTGTTTCTCTTGTATGCTATTATTGGTTTTTCAGGGAACAAAAACTGAAGACATTCATCGCTTTCAATTATTTTACATTTCATTGTTAGTGCTTTTATATCGTTTGTTCTAATTTGTGGACTGTATTTGGTTGCGTATGTATATTAGTTTTGTTATTATTGATTTTCCCTAGTTTGAGGTACGATTCGCACTTTGTGTGCCCAACTTCCTTTTTCTGATTGTGCGATTTCTGTGGTCTTATAACCTTGTTTTTGTTTTGTTTTTGTTTTTTGTCCTAAATTCAACTTTCTTGTCAAAGTCTTGGTTATTATTATATGTTGTTACACGGGCATATCTCAGCAATTTACCTTAATTAAACCAGTAAAAATACCTTTTTGGGTCTTACGAGTTTCTGGCTAGACATTGAAATGGTCTGTTATTTTGGTGTGAGATTTTGTGTCGAGAGTTCTGCCTTTATTGTATCGTTGACTTTGTAAATCATTAATGACACTTTGAGGAGAATACTCTATTGTAAATTTCAACGTTCAGTGTTACTTATTGATGTTAGCCATAAATTCACATTCAGCTCAGTTTCTGTTCGCGCATAGATCATGAAAACATCATCTCTGAATCGTTTCCAAAAGGAAAGTCTGCTTCTGTGTAGTTTAATGACCTCAGTTTCAAGGTTGTAGAATGTTGTATCAGCGATTTCCGGCGAAACTAGTGAACCCAGGCTACAGCCACAAATCTGTTGGTGGACGTTTCTGTTAAATTCAACCATGTTATGTTGCAGAATTATTGTTGGTAATTCTTTAGTGGAACGCTTCGATCTTTTCTTTATATTTTACAGCTGTAATTGATAGTTGATACTGAATCAAGTGCGTTTCTGACAGCTTGCTTCAGTTTGTGGAGTATTTGTGAACATCGATATTACATCCAGAGTGACTAGTAATGCATTATGTTGTATTGTTATCTTGCTTAGTTTGTTGGTAAAGTCCGTTGTATCTTTAATGTACATTGGCTGGTTTTGTAAAATCAGTTTTAAGAAATAGTCTATCTTATGTATTCCGATATTTTGTGTGTTGGGCTAGAGCACCAATAAATAATTTGGACCGTGACGACAAATGAATTTTGCTGATGCTGGTGACTTTTTTTGAATTTTTGGAGTGGATACTGTGTTGGTGTGCATATTATGTGTATTCAAAGGATCATGATATTTGAACGTATCATTTGTCTATTTGTTTATTTTAGTACATGTCCGTGTAGTTTTCTGGTTGTGTTGTCGCTGTCATTTACATGCACTTTTGTATCGTAATCTCTTTTGGCTTAAAAGTCTGTGACTTTCGTCAATGTAATCTGTTTAATTTGATATTGCTATTCCATTTCCCCTGCCTTTATCTAATGGTTTTATGGTAATTTCATGGTTCAATTTGATAGTGTTTTAATGGCATTTTGGCCTGGCCATTGTATTTCAATGGTAGTTCTTTGGCTGAAAAATTTGGTGGCCCTGAAAAAGAGCCCTTTGGTTTGGTTTGGGGAAGTAGTTTTTTGTACGTAACAACTTAAATTTTGAGTTAATGTGTAAGTTATTTGACTTCTTCGAAACGTCCGAGGAGCTTCTTTGCTTGTTGTATTTGGTCTCTTTCTGTTAGAGATTGTATTCCTTGTAAGACTGTTTTGGTATTTTCATTTGCCAGTTATTGGACCGGTTATATTTGTGTTCGGGCACGTGTATAATGTTGAGAGAGGTGTATGAAACACGGAGCCTACTTTTACCTCGTTTTAGACTATAGTGTCCTAACACTGTGTCCAAAATTATAGAAGACGAAAATATTAAACATATTACGAGTAAGATAGGAAAACACTGAATATCCGCAAAAATAGTACGGTGTGTGGAGCTGCCTTCGCCTTTGCTGCACCATGTCATTTAGCATTCATTGTAGCATTGTTTATAATCTACTTTGGTACAGTTCAAGCTTTCCTATAAAATATGGTTTATGTGTTAATTTATGCAAATTAGTATTTAAATTTATTCATCTATGATTACTAACCTTATTTTAGTTGAAGCACTAATAGAAATGTGCTTTTACAAGCAAATTTTAACAATATAAAGCCTACTTCTACTGCTTCCAATGGTAATTTGTGATAATTTTGTGTTAATTTATGCAAATTAGTATTTAAATTTATTCATCTGTGATAACTAACCCTGTTTTAGTTGAAGAACTAATAGAAATGTGCTTTTACTAGCAAATTTTAACAGTATAAAGCCTACTTCTACTGCTTTCAATGGTAATTTGTGATAATTTGGCGGCCATTTTGTTTATGCTAATTATCTAAAATTGTTCAATACTGACAGAGATCCAGTAACTATTTTTTTCATTTTGGTTATCTTGACTAGCAAAATCCGGTTTTAAAAAAAACTTAAGACCCTAACACAAGGTTCAGGACAAAAAGTGGATTTGGCTGCCGGACTACAGGTGCCGCCGACTAAGCTGTTCGTGCAAAAAGGTGTTCGTGCGAAGTTTTTCAGCGGGCGGGCAAATTTCAAATTTAATTGGCGGGCGGGGAGAAAAAATCGATATTTACCGTGGGCGGGGAAGAAATTTCACTATTTTCAGTGGGCGGGGAGAAAATTTTAACAATGGGCACCGGAAGATACGTAGAGGGAGGGGAAAGCGGCGTGGTTGATAGAACTTGAGGGGAGATTTAGCGCCTAACTTAGAGGGGAGCAATGTTCCAAGGTATACTGCTAGCTGCTCGCACGGTTTGCATTGATCTGGGTTGCCTAGTAGGCATCTAGTTGGCAATGGGAAATTTCACTAGTGGGGAGAGGGCAGAGGGGACTTTGAAATGTTGTAGGGAGTGGGGAGCGGGCATACTATAACTTAGATACTGGAGGGCAGCGGGCATTAAAATTCAGTGGGAGGGCATATTGTATGCCAGTGGGAGGGCAGTTACGAACAGCTCTACTTTCCCCTCCAAATTTTAGGTCAAGGTCAAAAATAAGAAAAATCGGCATATCAGTCTTCAAAACATGTTTTGCGACGATTTTGCGAAATTCATGAAATTTACCAGTTGGCAGCACCTGTTAACACAAACGTGAGCGAGCGTAAAAAACGCCTGATGCAGCTTATCTAGACCTACGCGCGCGAGAATGAGAAGCAACTTTTATTTTTGTCATTGATGTAAGAATACCCCAATATTGAACTCTATCACTTCTAAACTTCAGTATATCATGTCGTTTTCAATAGCACGACTGGTTCTGTATTCAGGATCATGGGGAAGGAAGGGTTAAAGAATTAACAGCTTAAAAATATAATGTGTGGAAGAGCTATCTATGTTTCTCGGTCATCCTTTTATCGTCAACACTAATTAAGAATTCAAGCAATTTCTTCTTTCACACATAGTTTTTGATTGTGTACAGTTTGCATCTCACAAAACACCACTTTCTGTAAACAATTTACGAGGATATCGCTTAGTGGTCCTTTATGGAATGGATCATTTGATATTCTAGGGGTTGAAGATTTGAGCGGAAGAGATTCAAGAAGTTGTCTTTGAGAAAAAAATCCTGACACAGATGGTAGAAAAAATAGAAAAGATTGCAAGCAGACAAGAAGGACAAACATGCACTGACAGTTACCCACTGTCATTACTTTTGCATTTTCAACGCAACCTTTGACAGCCCCATTTTCAAATATTGCATTTAGTTCCCAAGTAGACCTTGATCATATTGTATCTCATACTTTTCCACTTTTTTAACATGTACCCAGTTTTCAAATTTGACATATACTTTTCTTCCTTGTGTTTCTCTTACAGCCTTCTCTTCCATACTCCCTAAAGCATGTTGGAATACTAACTATTCAGCTTATCCAAGTAGCATGCACAGGATATCTCATGCCCTCTTTTAACAATTACAGGCCATGATTTGTCTACAAACGATTTCCTTATGTATAAAGGGGTTCCCCACGCCAAATATTGAAAATTTCCATGACGCATCATTTTCAATTTCAATCAAATTTCAGTGCAACATTCGCAACGCAATTAAAGAGCTAGACAAAGCCTGAAGTATGTGTTATAAACAAACCTACTTCAATGTCGTAACATTATTAGATAATTGATTTTGTCTTTCAAAGAATGTTGAGGAATACACCTGTCAGCTACAATTACTAGAAGCTGCGTCCTCATTACTATCTGTATCCTGACCATTAGCTCTTGTAAAACATAAACCATAGGAACCTTTGACAATTAAATTCTTTTGTATTGTAGACATATACAGAAGCTGTGTTTCTTGGCATTGATAAAGAGGTGCTGATGAAAATGCTGCCATTTATAATGTTGACTTGCTTTGTTGACAAGGTAATACTAGGAAACCATTGTGTGTCTGATATAATAATTGAAAATGGCCACCGACTGACTCAATCTCGAAATGTGATTTTCAAAATCCCTGGCAGCTGGATTAATTCCTCTCCACTCTGGGCATTAGGCAGTCTTTCAAAATCTTTGTGCGTCCGTTTGGAATGCTTTTATCGCTGAGGACAAACTTGATGGCTAAACAGCCGTGGCGTCTTTTTTCACTGAGTGACTTTTTAGCAAGCATCCTGTCGTCCAACATTAATGTTACTACAATACAAGTTGCTTCTTGTCTCTTTTCAACTTCCTGAAGCACATGATGTATGCTTACATTTAGATGTCAAATTTGTGGAGAGAAACAGTTCTTCTCCAATGCCCTTGTGGTATGTAATGTAATGTAAGGAAAAAAGTTCAACAAAAAACGAGAAGGGATTATTGGCATTGAGTAGCCCAGGCGCAAAAAATAAATATGTTCATTTGGTAGGGAATGCAAAAAAGGTACCAGAATTTGCCAAGTTAAAACAAAACATTCAGAGTGGAGCTCCCCTGGCCATATTCAAAGCCCCTCCTCCCGGATATATAATATTCTATCCCTAAGTGGATCAAGAACACGGACGTAATCCATTATGGAAGCCACTGCGATCTCTTATATCCCAGTGGGATAAATTTCAAAATAACAATGCATATCAAACTAAGACATGAGAACTTAGCTTTAACAAACACAACTGTGATCATAATAGTAAACAATCGATGGTAACTATTTTCTAACAACATTTTGAAAAAAATAGAAGTGGCGGCTTACTCATGTTTTTACTGCGAAACATCGATAGATAGTCTTCCCATTTGTATGGCATTTCATCAGGGCTAGTCATGAAATGATGGTAGTAGGAGACCGCGGCGTCTTTAGGATTTCGGGCAATGTATACCACCTTGAATAGATAAAGACATTGTTAAACATGGTCGAGGGGTTTCATTATTAAAATGTCTTCATAAACATGCTGACATCAATTTATAGTAAGTAACAATGGAACTTAAATTTACTCGCTGGATTTGAGGCGAAGGATTTGGGATAAGGCTTCCATACTTTTAAATGAGTGTTTGATATCGAAAATTGTTGAGCAAGGGCAAGTGTTCATAAAATGCGCCAAATGTTCGCCAAGGACGACTGATCCAGTTGTCAAGTTACTGCGTATTAGCTATCATAAAATATTAAAGACTATTAACTACATCTACACGGACAGGATAATTGATTCAAAATGTATACCTTTACTGGTTTTTCGCACACTTGTGGAGGTAAGAGAGATGGTATCAGGTGGGTTGGGATGAACCTTCGACCATTTGTCTTTTCTAACTTCTTGTACAACGGTTCCTCACCTACATTTAGATGAAGTTCAGGATAGAGTGTTCTCATATTAAAAGGGCTGTCGGTGTAAATCAGCTCCTCATTGGCATCATTCATTACTAATGTAATGATCTTTCTTGTCCAGGTTGTTCCTGTTACCAATAACCAAAGACAATAGCATGGAGATTTATAAAGTTGGGGAAATGGTTTTACACTTGATGTCACCAAAATGCCGCAATACGTGAACTGGATGGCGTCTCATGGTCTCAAGTCACAAGGCTAAATATATGTTTGTCCTCTAGCATTTTTGAACGATCGCAGAGGAAAGATTGCTTGATGAAGCAAAAGCTAATTTTCTTATTTCAGGTTATTTGGTTGTATGGTTGCCTATATCCATCGAAATCTGTGATTTCGTGGATACAAACGAATTTTCATGGACAGAACGCTTAACCTCGTTCTTACAACTTAATAATGTAAGAAAAAGTTCTAACTTTGGTGAACAAACTTACTTAACATTCCAATACAAAACAAACCTCGAGGACACATCCCATTGCTCAAGAAGACCATTTATTTTGTTTAAGATTACCCAACAAACTATTCGTTAAAATTTTATCACAGCGTTCAAAACAGTGCAGATCATATAATTAGGGAAAAGCGACTGCACGCATCAGTCTAAATTTTGTTGTTTGCACTTTCTAGGAAGTAAACCTTGTTTTCTGTTGGCAGGTTTGTGGCCAGATATGCAATGACGACACGTAGAGGTAGCCTTGTATGTCTCTTTGGTGCTGTCTTTCAAAATCTTTGAGCAGTTTCTTTTGCAGTCGCCGGAAATCCATTTCAACATTAACAAAGTGTATTGATTGATTGATCGATTAGAAGCAAGACTAGAGGATCGTTTTATTGAAGATTACATGCATTTGAAGGCTTCGTGCACGTTGATGGATTCCATTGAATATTGGCGAAAGGCCATTTTAGTGGTTTAAGTTGAAGTAAAAAACGATACACATCAGGAAGAAGACTTTAAAATGCGTCCATGTAGTCATTGTGATTTTTTTTCAGAAAGCAACATAGGCTGTTGATGATTGTCTATTTTCATAGATATGTTTTGAATATATTTTTCAAGAAAATATATTTGATAAGAGGTATTTGGAAACTTTCCTATGCCTTCCTCGGCTTAATGATACATCTAGCATCACTATCAATGTATCGGCATTCATGATTTGTGTTTTGATGTGCTCATTTGTTCAAAATATCTTCATTTAATGAATTTTTATATTTCTGTGATCTTCAAGGCATTTAAGTTCATTTTTGATCAACCTTATGAGTCTATTCGGTCTCTTCAATTCATATCAAAGACAAACATGACATTGTCTTATGATGGCTTATTAGCTGTAAGTAAAATGACTGCGCACTTGTAGAATTGAGTGAAAATCAATTTGTAGATGATTGGGGTTATTGAAAATGATTATATTACCAGGCCCTGTCCATCGCATTTTAATTGGTCGAGCTAAACCACGTGACCGCCCACAAAGACACAGTTATGGTTTGTTTACATGCCCGTGAATATGAATAATATCGTAAACATAGTAACTTTACAGCTAAAACGAAAATCTTTATTTGTAAAAAGATCATAATCAATCACAAAATAAAATGGATCACTTGTGGGTCAAGTTTAAACATTTTTTTTCAAAATATCTCCGGATATGCAAAGGTTTTGGAGCGCACGCACAAGTTTAGACATTTTTTCAATAAATCTCCGGATGTGCAAATTTTTTGGAGCGCGCGCACTACTCACTGACAAGTTCTGGCGCCCCGTTGTCGTTGGCACGGGAAATTTCGTAAATTTTGACGGTTTTGCTGGTGAGTTGATAATATAATGGAAGTAACAGACTCCGCGCTGACCATTAACGTTTATTTATGGGCGCGGGCCCGAGAAAAGTCAAAATTAACGGGCTCGGCAAGCCTCGCTCTTTAATTTTTGGCTTTCCTTTCGCCCTTGCCCATAAATAAACGTTAATGGTCAGCGCGTCGCCCGTTATTTCTATAATATAAAAAACACAACAAATGGTAGGTCATATCACGATTAATTTACATGTTCACGACAGCATGTTTTTTCAGATTTACTAACCCACAATATTTTTAAATAACGATGGATGAGGCACAGAGGAGAAACCTGTGAAACAAAGATGTAAGCAGGCTTGAGTCATTCACTTGCCCAATTCAAAATGTGAATCACATTTATTTCTGATACATGTGACCGTGTAAGAATAATTCGCATAGAATTGTACAAAGGCTTGCACAATCTGGTGGGCCATCTCAAAGGATGTAGGCTCTTGTGACCCCATAGCCAAAATCGCTGCCATCGTGACTGTCACCAAAGGTTTACGATGAACCTCAAACGTTTGATGACTAGTGCTGAACAATCATCAGAAACTAGTACATCACACACAACTCAGACATCACCACTTGAGGAGACGGCATAATTTTTAATACTGACTGCATAGTTTGTAACAAAGAAGGTCGTTAAAAAGTAAAAGTTAACGATTCAAGGACAACAGAGAAAATTCAAAAGTTTTTGGGAGCGTTCAGTTATGGTGGCCGGGGGTTGGCCCGCAAGTTCTTCCTGTGCATCGGTCAAAGTTAAGTGAAGCCCTCTAACCATAGCGCCCCCCCCCCCAAAATTGATGACCCCCTTTTAAGATGATAATAAATTCATGATCCACCTACTGCTTGAGTAAGTATTGACCCAATTCGGAATGATAACACTGCATGACCATCACCAGTGCATAGATATTATATAGCATCGGTGGAAAAGGTATTTTTCCAAGATCCAGCTCTTCTTCCAGAACTTGTATTCACCGTATACTGTGTCTCAGAAGGTAAGTTCTTCACCACTTGTGTTGCTGCCAATTTCATGGATTACAACATCATTATCCTCTTCCTCGGGAAAAATGCTCTTAGTCTGATATGTCTCTGTCACTGTCACTATATAACAACATCATCATCCTTTTCCTCGGCAAAAGAGCCCCGAGTCTGATATGTCAGTGTCAGTCTATTTTAACCAGTTTCTAAATAATTTATTATCTTTCTCTGAGTCTCCATGTTTTTCTGTTCTCTCCTGAGTACATAACTTGTAACTGCTTTAAGGTGGCTGGAAAGGCTATTTTTGCACCAATTCTTTTCTCAGAGTTAATGTCAAGTTTCAAGTGTTAGAATCAAGATGTTTAGTTCAAATTTTCAGGATAGCTCCCTTAGTTAATATTTTCTCCAGAGAATATAAAAATTATATATTTGCAGCCATGATTTTGAAATATGACACCAGTAAATATTAAAATTTAATTTTCCATATTTTATTTACATATTTGAATTTAATAATAATTGGATAGTATTAATATTACCAAAGTAGTTATAAATATGTTGACACTATTTATTGTAAGATTTGTACGTCAGGATTTGTAAATAAAATTTGTTTTTATACTTTTACATGGGTTTATATATCAAAAAATTATTAAAAATTCTTTCAAATTTCAAAATGTGATTTTTCAAAATGTGCTTCAAATACAGGAAAATTGTGCCATACGAATCTTATCTGTAACCTTGTTAATAGGCTGTAAAAATTCCATGTCCATATCTCATTTCAAAGTTGGATTAAATTGGTATACAATTATGTAGGAAAACTGTTATTCTGTCAAGAATGTTGAAAACAAGCCATATTTGCACCCCTCTTTTGAAGTCATAGAGCAGTTTTTTTGGTTAATCTCACTTTTGACACCTCTTTGACACTCAAAGAATCTGAAAATGCATTTACAATAGCAGTCACTCACTCTGAATGCCAGCACCGCCTTGTCAAACTTTCCTGAAAAACAGCAAATAATGACTTTCCCTTTTCAAACATTTTATTAAAAGCTAGGGGACCTGTACCATAGTTAATACACTAAGGACTCCCCAACTTCTCCTTATTTGGTCAGTTTATCAGAAGTTTCAACAGGCTATAACTCTGCAATGCCTTTGTGCCCAAATGTCTAGTATTTTTTATTTCACAGAGAATGTTGACTATTTTTATATTTTAATAGTTTTGTTGAAATTTATAACTGACGCTCTAGCCTTTCCAACCACCTTAATTTTTTTCCCTTGGTTGACAGATTGTGATGAATTAAGTATTGTTTAAACTGGCCCCCGGTCGCTTGCTTTTCCTTGGCTGCAGCTACTAGCTGGCGTGGGCCATCATGTTCACCCCACGATCTACGCGACAACTATGGCCATTTCTGTGAGCCCTTCTTAGACCACATATACATGTATTTCTGTTGACATTACCAGTTTGATTGAACACTCTGTAACATGCAACCACATTTCCACCGGGCCTCACTCCAAACGGAAATAGTACATTTTCACATAGATGCATTTTCAGAGGTCATGTTGCATTTGGAATTCCCTCATATTACCAAAAATGCCAGGATATAAGGTCATGAAAGGGTCAAATAGCCAATTTGTACCAAACACTCCTGGGATAAGGAGAAGCAAAGAGAGCTACGTTGAAAAAGCTTGATCAAGGACATGCTCCACTGTGGAATACTCTGGCAACAATACCATAATTCTACCTGAAGGCTGCGAATACTTTATTACAGACCTATAGTATATACACATATTTTACATTTATTTTAAGAGTTACAAGACAAAAAGGTATATTTATGTATTTCTTCCTTATTGCTAATTGACATAAAAAAGTCATTGAAACTGTTCATCTGTACCACAGACAAATATAGAAACAGACTAGCAACGGGTATTGTTCAAGGCGTGAAGCGGTTATGTAACCCATCCATGTTCGCCTCGCCTCAGGTTGCTCTCGCCTCTCTTTTCCGAAGAGTGCCGACCATGCATCCTTCGGTAATTTTCGGATTTTCGCCAATTGTTAAGCGAAAGTATGTTCAGCAAAGTTTGTGTTGTTGTTGTTGTGATGTGCTGAACGGAATTGGCGTAGTGGCAAAAAACAGGAGTGTTTTGAGCTTCAGGAAAGTGAGTTTTACCGTTTTAAAAATTCCTCTCATATTTTTAGGAATATATTATGAGTGTTTGAACCAAATTTGAAAGTCTTTTATCGATACTGTCTGGTTTTACTCAATGGTTTAAAGTAAGTCATACTGTCTTTTACACGTTCGTCAAGGAAGGACATGTTTATGAAACTGCTGGCGTGATGTTTTGATTGGCATGAAGCAGTGTTTCTGCCCTGAGAGCTCACAAAGTAACTATGGTTGCTACGCGACTGGCAGCACGATGACATCTCGTCGTATTTTTCGTATAATCTCATGCAATTGTCAACCACAAACAAAGTCTCCAAAAAGTTTAACACCATTCAAGCTCATTTTAAAATGAAAAGGCAATAGTCTACCGAGACGACCATGGAACAAAAGGCATGCCGCGTTGCTAGTCTGTTTCTATATTTGTCTGTGACTGTATTCTAGCCTTTGTGTTTATTTATCCAGGTAAGTTTTATACATCATTCTCTTTCCTGAAAACTTGTCAGATATCAGCAGTAGTGCCGTGCAGCAGCACAAGGGGAACCTTTTAGTGTATGCCAGGTTTCAGTACAATTATGGCTTGCACCTAATAATTGCCTTACCTCAGCCAAGGCTGATAAAAGTATTTCATTACCCTCAGCTTACTCAATTTACAAGGAGACAAGCCTGTATAGAGTTGCAAAGGCAAGATGTCCATGTGACAGATAATAAATATACTTTTATTCGGATTTACAATGAAATGACCTCAGAGAATGAAATCATGCAGTGAATCATTTTTTATAAGAATATTTTTGAACATTGAAAGTGCTATTTGATGGGATGCATACTAATGAAAATCAGGTGACACCCCCTGTGCTATTTGAAAAATACATGATCCCCATTTGCAGTTTT
>LD350076.1:58812-69424 GCA_001465055.1 Ptychodera flava | reverse complement strand
TGAAGGACCACTAAACCGGCAGCACGAGCGACTGTATGGTGATATTTAGTGGTTGATCGAATATGCACTGCAGCGGATGGAGGTGAACTATGACCGGAGAGACGAGGGCGGCTTGACGACATGGACGTCCGAGGTAGGCAATGTGACATTATTAATGTTGGTGCTAATGTCATGCCTCGAAGATACATCGGACGAGAGAGAGGTTGTCTACAGAAATGGCTGAAGAAGTTTGAAATGTGTGTAACCTAGAATAAGTTCGACCAGCCAACGTCAGCGATGCTTGTGGTTCACCTTCCAGTCGGCTTTACAATACACGGACTGATTACGTGACGAATAAACTGACAATCATAAGAAGCGGAATTTCGGAATACACCCACCAATAAAGTGCGACGACAACGTACAAGATGCATGACTTTTCAGTTTTGTTGATTGTTTTTTCTGATATTTTGGAAACCACCCTTTTATTAGGATAATACTCTGGACATGTATGCAAACGAGGCGTCTTTCTTTCTTTCTGGATGTTTTGTTGTTTATCTCCCCTCAGTTGGCTAGGAATTCCAGTGGTAGTGATCCGTTGTAACCTCCACAAATGTAATATCAACCACAAATGTAATATCAACAACAATTGTAATAAAATCAACCACAAATGTAATAAAACAGTCAACAATTAATGTAACAACCCGCAACCACAAATGTAATAAACAAATTTACCATAAATGTAACAAAACACAACCATAAATGTAATAAACTTGAACTTGCATATGTGATCATTTGTTTATCAATGCCCTGAGTAAATAATAACTTTAATAAGACTCATGTAATGTTATTGCATACTTTCCGAAACACAGAATAGAATAATTTGAGAACACTATCAGAAAAAAGGCGAGGTACCGATCAAAGTGTTAGATAATGAAAGTGTAACAGCAGTTCTAGATACTGATAATTACATAATAAGGAAGCGTCAAAATAACTCGTAAAACAGTGATACCACACAAAGTTTATGACAGACGACTCAGAACAAATAACAGAGAAATATACAACCTTATTTCAGAAACTTACGACAAACACATTGTGGACGAGAACATGTATCCATATTTAAATCTAGTAAGAACAATACGAACACTACCTTGATCACAGTAGAACAAAATTAGACATCCTAGCATCCCCAGTGAAGGAACAAACATCAAGTGGGACAACAGAGGAATAAAGACAATCTATCGATTATTCCACACAATTTATCCACTGAAGATGAATTTGAGGCGATTGATTATAAAAGTGCGGCAAATTCCGAAAAAACGGCGTTAAAGGATAGTAGTGTTATACAGTCTCCTTCACTCTGGAGTAGAGACTGCACTGACACTCAGATTACAGCTATGTCTCGCCATGGCCAATCAGTTTTGTAAACAAAATAGGGAAACGTAAAATACACTTTTAAATATACAAAACACACTAAACGCAAACGAATAATGAATATGAATAATGTGTGGAGTTGCTTTCCTTATTTCATAGATAAATAGTTAAGGGCTAATTCCTCAATTGCAACGACAAAATAGATTTATTACATTTATGGTTGACAAGTACTACATTTATGGGTGATTTTCTTATTACATTTATGGTTACCATTTATTGCAATTGTGGTTGATGTCTTTATTACATTTATGGTTGATTTTTGTTACATTTACGGGCGATATTACATTTATGGGTGCATTTTATTACAATTATGGTTGATGTTACATTTATGGAGATTATTACATTTGTGGAGGTTAGATCCGTAAGTGATACAATGGTCCTCAGATTTGACCGAATGGCCTGAGGAATTGAGGTTTTGGAGACAGAGCGATATTGAGGTTTATCGCGTTTATTTTGGAGTTTTAAAGTTGTTGATGATATTTATGTCGATGTTTTGCTTTTGTTGTTTTATGTTTTATGAAGATTTTTGGAGATAGAAAGAGCCCGCATTTTGGCACAGAAGTTGCTATTGCTACAGTCTAGTGATGCCTATCGGTCGTTTCTTTGGTTACCCTGAACCTTTGACCGTGATATCAGAATACACAAAGCAAAATTACGCCATCCTTCTCAATGTCCACCCCTTTCAGTTCACTCCCCTTTCAGACAAATTAAAGAAATTTATCATCGATATATGGCACGATTTTCGAATGATTTTGGTCGATTTTCTTGCATTTTATGTAGAGTAGTTGAACTTTGAGTTTGTAGTTGGATGTATTTTAAGTGATTTTATTAGTATTTTTTAAGTATTTTAGATGCGTTTTTGTAGTCTGTAATTTTCAAGGTGCACACTGATGACACGTCATGCTAACTTGTAATATATGTGATTTTTGCTTTTTTTAACCACTCTGCCTTACGATTATTGTATTTTTTATTTTAAGTAGATTGCAATTGTCAGCTATCGCCATGCTTCGTCACTTCTTTTGACCAGCGAGGACGCTGGTTATTAAAAAGGTGGGAGAGTGTAACGCCCCTCTCTGTAGAGATTTTATCTCGAAGGTTCCTCACGTGGCCAAGGCGTGTGAAGGTCATTGAATCAGATCGTACGAGAAGCGAAAAGAGATAGTGTGATAGTTTAATTAATTATTGGTTAAGATTTCAATGAGAACAATCGAGAATGGGATATTCCATGGTGGGATCTTATTTAATCTTAAGAAACAATCAAAGACTGGCGGGAAAATTACCACGTGATGAGTTTTGTAATTATTCACGTTTAAAGATGTATTTAACTTTGTAGAGAACTCAGACTAGAGGACTTGAGATCAGACCTTTGACGGTGAACGATACGGTCGCCATCTTGCAACAAAGTACAAGGTTGTGTTACAATCAACATCTTGATGTGTCAGCTTCAGTTACTGAAAGCACTACGATCCAGACTGGTGCCTCAACTCGTAATTCCCCTAAATACGAGCGTAACAGTTCTAAATTGTTGATGAATTCTGGTCGAAAGAAAGCTTAGGCGATGATCAAACATTGCAACCTTTTCTAACACAGGTCACTTTGGTTAATCGTATGGATGTATAAAGCAAAGGCACATTCTTAGTGTCATCAAACGTGGTCTATTATTTTCTTCCAATAGTTTTATCAAGTCCACAATTCCCTAAATTTGGTAAATGGTTAAAACTGCAGCCTTACCGGACTTGGGGTACGTGATTAGGAAGACATCGCTAGGCCTTACTTCAAAACTTTGAAGGGCATCGAGAATGGTTGCTGGAATAAACCATTGCATAGTGTGTCCAGTTCGTTGATACACATAAGTATCATGCCGTGCTCTCGACACACGATTTCTGTAAAGTTCTTCTGTTTTCGACATGGTTTTACAATTTGAACGGTACTGGCTTTCGCAGTGCAATAGTCAATACAGGTGAGCATATGTACTGCTAAAATGCACTGTCAAATCGGAAAACCGAGTAAACTAGTAATACACTCCTGCGCGTTTGACCTCAGGTAACTCAAAAATCACGTGAAAACGATTTTGTCAGCTTGTTTGCGACAGGTGGCAGAAGTTTCAACTGAAAAATGACCTGAGGGCAGCGCTGCCCTAAGGGCAGTTCAGACTGGAGTAAACATGTGCACAAAATTTAATGACGTCACTGCACTATGCATCATGCATTAATGTGTAAGGATAGGAAATGTATGTCTGCCGTGAGGGCAGCTCAGATATATTGCTGCCCTAAGGGCAGATTGGTAGGATAGGAAATGTATGTCTGCCCTGAGGGCAGCTGAAATATATTGCTGCTCTCAGGGCAGATTGGTAGATATACACTACGCAATGCTGTAAGGGACCGAGCACAATTAAGGGCAGGGGGTGGAAGAGAAAGTGGGGGGGCACGAAAAAAAAATGAGTGTTCTTAGGGTGGGCCATGAAAATTCCAGGGAAGGTAAGGGGTGAGCCACCAAATTTTTTTACACCATGACAGACAGAGAATATTTTTCAGCATTTTTGTTCCTTGTTGAAGCTGGAGTTCCTTGTTAAACTTGTAGCATGATGAAATACCAAGTCTTAAACCTCACAATGCAGTTGTTATGTTTAAAATGAGCAATATTATTATTGAAAATTGACTTCACTTGTCAACAATAATAATGGTTGGTAATGATACAGAGGCTAGGTTGAAACTGGTTATTTCATCATTTTTAGTATTTTGTGTTCTGTGTGTTTCACTTGAAGTTCTTATTTTACTCAGAGTATGATGAAATGCACAATATTGAGCTTGTTAGACTAACTTGGAGATGTGCAGTGAAAACTGTCATCATTAAAAATAATTCATGTCTAAATCAATGCTTCCACTATAACAACTATAACAGCACTGAATGAACTTGTAGATTGTTTATAAGGTATTTGGTAAATTCATCATTCTTTGAGATTAAAATAGCACAACACAATACTGAAAAGTAGCTGTAGGTGTCACAAGTGGTAAAGCTTGAACATATGTTATTTTGTTTGTTTATTATTTATATATTTATTTGTTTATTACTTATTTCAAGAATGCAAGAATGTTGTTTTCACTAAAGCACATGTTAAAAGTTATAAGGATTATATATATGTGTACAACTTTGTACCTATGTAATCTTTCTTTGGGGAGGGGGGGGCACAAAAATGTTGTTGCCGGTGAATGGGGGGGGGCACTAAATTTTTTACTGGTGCAAGGAGGGGGCCTGTAAAAAATATATTCACCACATATTTTCTCTTCCAGCCCCCCTGCCGTTAATTGTGCTCGTTCCCTAAGGATAGAAAATGTATGTCTGCCCTGAGGGCAGTTCCGATATAGTGCTGCTCTCAGGGCAGATTGGTAGACATACACAATGGAATACTTAAAGAATAGGAAATGTATGTCTGCCCTGAGGGCAGACATAGGTGATAATTTAATCAGAGTCCAGACTGAGAGTCCGTTGTCAGTGACACAAATGCATGGTACACATACACAGGCTGTGATAGCAAGCTTAATACTGGACAGTTCAACATGCCGTAAGGAGTAGAACAAGAACGCAGTTGTATAAACTGAACAAAAATATTGTCAAAATTATCAAAGTTAATACAGCTACTGCCCACGGGCAACTGTCACTATCAGGCGCCGCTCTGCTACTGTAGTGTCACTGTTACTGCATACCTGGACAGTGACAGAGATAGCTCTGACTCTGATGTACATAATCGCAATCATACCAATCCATAATCCAATAACACTGGGTCAAAATTTGTAAGACAATAGTTGCAAACATAGACACAAAACAGCACAGAACAGACAGCAAATAGACGGTACAAACAAAGTCAAATTCAAAGAAGAGTTTGTATCAAATGACGCTCATGACAGTGAAACATTACTAAACAAGATCTGGCCAGAGAGCAACACATGGAAAGCACATGGAAATCTTTGAATTCAGGTATATGAGAATAATCAAATATTACAGAAAAACGATGGAGTGGTCACCATGCTTGATTTTCTAAATTTTCACATTCATATTCTCAACAAATTTACCATTCTCGACAGCATCAAACAGATTGTAACTAAAGTAGAACTAGCAATGCACGCACTGATATCTTACATTTAGCGTTAAGCGTCTACCTTGACATCGAAGGGCTTCATCTGACCGGTAACTATGGAAACCTTTTCGTACATCATTCACACGACCCGCTAAATCACTGAATATTCCTATTCAAATCAATGCACTGATTTGCACTCACATTTAGCCATGTAATAAAAAATAGTACTTTTGCTCAAATCGTTCTTGTACTCCTGTTCTGTGATGGTGTTTGTAGAACAACAGTGACAATAATGATACAACAACAACAACGACAACAACAATACTGCTTCTATAACAACTACCTTATAGTATAATTTAAAATGTCTGTTTTGATTACTAAGTCACCAGTTTATCCTACGGTATTTTTGTTGATATTGTTTCATTTGTGTTTCATGAAGTTTCTGTCTTTAGGCGACCACAACTTCGTGGTGATTTTGTTGTTTTTCTTGTAATTTTGTTTATTTATTTATCTATGCATTTCATGGACATGTTTCATTGGTTTCTGGTAGTGTGAATTTTCTTTTTTCTTTTCTTCTTTAATTTTAGCTGTGAAACGGCAATTGAATGAAATGAATGAAATAAAGATGATTGAGAAACTATTATAATGCTGCCAGGAACAAGGCTCGAAATTAAACCCATCCCATGTTTGTTGTTTTATTTTGTTTTGTTTTTTATTTTTTACATTTTCTTAGCAACCTAATCTCGTAACCTCATAGTGAACATAACTTTGACAGTTGTTTAACGCCTTTCATTCCCTGCACCAGCTTAGGCTTTTTGGGGTGAGTATAGTAGTTGTGAAACTAACACACGCCTCGAGACAGGAAGCTTATCTTTTCTTCTAAGAACATAAATAAGTGGGATCAGTTTATGAAAAGGGCCATAAGAGAAACAAAATAACATAACATTATCAGATATTTGAAATCAAAATAGCCGCTATACCTTCCGTTAATTCTATTAACTTTTCAATTAACACTAACCAGCGTAAACTTTAAAATGAATCCGAACAAACAGTAAGTATTTAAGCAGAAAGCATTTAAAATTCTAGCCTTCGAAATTGTTTTCCCCGTGGTGCCCACTTATTTATTTGTCACCACGCCTCTATTATGTATGACGATTATTGATGTTTGAATAACGGCTGTGACCAGGATTATTAATTTTCTTGATATCATTGATATATAAGAAAGCATAAGGCGCTTATAGTGTGAGCGCACATTGCCTAGTTGTTCACCGAAATGTTATGTTTGGAAAACCATTTCATGTAACTGCCCCTCTTGTAATGTAGTAGACCCCCATAAATCCAACCCCCCCAGGTCGAAGAAACTGACCAGTCCCTAATATGATCATTTCATGTTATTTGAAGTACGAAACCAGAAAAGCTGCGTTGACTCACGTCACACAAAATTTGAGCGAATTGCTCATGGTAATCATACGAGTTTTTCAACATAGCTAACTTGATGAAATGAGATAATGTGAGAGAGAAAAATGAAAGTTTCAATTTCATACATTTGTTTGAACCACATGTACTACAACACGAGAGCAGATTATGTTCACATCTGATTATAGGTACTGGACCGTTTGCGGCCATCTTGCCCAATGATTCAAAACCCTTAGGTTGCATTCAAAAAACACCTCTGGAGGGCAGAATTGACGGGGGACTTGAAAAAATCGAGGGTATGTTGGGGCACTTGAAGGGATTTGGGGACTTAAAGGGGAAATCGAAACAAGACTTACTCTGATTGATATGAAATATGTGTTGGGTTGTCAATTTTAAGCTATAGTGTTTGGCTAATTTTTTGGTGGTTTTTTATTTATCCACTGCAGTTTCTTGTTCTATTCCCCTGAGGGGTGACGAAAAGTCCAACACAGCCATATGTATATAGTCAGCACTGTTATTGTTTGAAATTTGTCATCGATAACAATGATAATGGTCTTTACACATGCAAATACAGAGTATTTGCCAAACAAAATTTATTCTGCTTTATATTATTTTAGCATGCTGTGGGGAGTAGAACAAGAAATTGCAGTCGATACACAGAACAAAGCATACACTATTGGACAAAATGTATAGCTAATGTCCCTTTTATACAAATACGTTGTGTCCAGTTTTCCTGACAGGTAAGGGAAGTCATCCTGTTTCCAAACCTTTCATATGTGATCGCAGAAGGGACAATAGGTGTAATGTTAACTGTCATTTATAGTTTGGCTTATAATTGTACAGAGAGCTATATTGTTGTTTATTCAGAAACTTACTACACCCTTAAAGTCAACATTTAACAACACTTACATTTACTTACATATAACAGCAAGTTTTGTCAGGGAGAATATTTGATAGTTTACCTGTAGACTACTATGAGAAGTAAAATAATACTTTTGGGTGAAATTCAAATATCATATTTGTTGTCCACATCTGCACTTTCAAACACCCTATTTGAATCAAGTGTATTTGTATCAATTGTCAAACACTTATAAAAGCACAGATTTAGCTAGTTTAGTATTGTAAAAACTTTATTCATAGTTTCTCATGGCCTACCATGATCAGTATTTTAAATGAAATTTTAAAAAAATTCTCGGACACATATGCCCTTGTAACCATCCTTTTCCAATCAAGTACATTTATATCAATGAACAACATCTATAAATGCACAGATATTGTCAGTTTTGTATTGGAAAAATATTGTTCATAGTTTTCTCGTAGACCTCAATCTTTAGTGAATCATGAATCAACATTATCGATGAAATAAAAAAAAAATTATACACACATGCACTTTTTACCTGTCACTTCAAGCAAAGAGCATTTACATGAATTATCAAACATAGATAAAAGTAGAGATATAGTTTGTAAATTATGATTTGGTATTTGTGGGCGAAGCATTATATCGGCCACATTTTACCTTCTAATAGTTGCGCAAACAATGGTGACCCTCCCAAATAGGCATGCGTGAAATTTCATGACCTTTCAAAAATGCTTGCGGAAAATAATGCGACCCACCTGTAATTTTTGTCCAATTCCTTTGAGCGGGATTTCAAAATTGTAGCGAGTCGGAGGGGGATTTGAACGCATTGTGAGTTTGATAGGGACATTTGAAAAAAATCTGAGAACTTTTTTTTTCGATTCTCCCCTCCTGAGGTGTTTGTGAATGCAGCCATACTATTTTAAGATACGAGTAAACATGGCTGTTAGTGAACTGAATATCCTCCAAGTATTTGACTATTGTAAACTCTGTGAAATATTCTGTACAGGGGTCTAAATATCAGTCATGTCTAAAATCTGGTACATTTAAGACAAAAACCCGAGCGATAGGTCGCCTTAAATGTGTGTGGTATTAATAAGTCAACAAGTTAGCAACAACGGTTCAAGGCGCATTACCCTGACGTCATACGTTGGATTGAAGGATGGCCGGAAGCCGTGACAGGCATAATATCTTGACATCATATGTCGGTTTGAACTATAAAGGCTTACCAGACTTTGGATACGTGATCAGAAAGATGTCGCTTTCTCTCACTTCAGAGGTTTGAAGCGCATCGAGAATCATGGCAAGGGTAAACCATGGCATAGTGTGGCCAGTTCGTTCGTAGACATACATATCGCACTTTCGTCTCGGCACGAGTTGTCGATAAAGTTCCTCTATCTTGGACATGTCTTCTCCGAGGCGCACAGTGTACTACAGTACCAGCCGATAGTAACGTACAAAGGGCCCCTCTTGTTCACGCGGCCCACTATCTCCATTTGATATCAAATTGTATGTATGTATGTATGTATGTATGTATGTATGTATGTATGTATGTATGTATGTATGTATGTATGTGTATGTATGTGTGTGTGTGGGGATGGGTGGGTAGGTAGGTAGGTAGGGATAGATGGATGGATAGATAGATAGATATATGATAGATAGATAGATTGATAGATAGATTGATAGATCGATAGATAGATAGATCACTGTTACCACAATTCAGTGTAAAATGTTAATATACAGGGGTTCCAGTTAAAGCGTGAGAATAATCTCGTATCAGTATAAAGCAGTTTGAAATAGTTTTTGATGTGGATAAATGCAAAATGTATTTTTCAACAGATGGCGATATATATCCAAGAACTGCAATTTTTCAGGTATATAAAGGGTAGATGAAATAGTATAGTTATAAAGAATATTTCTTGATGTAATCTATCATTTCCATATATTCCCATTCAGTTCACTGAAGTATCTTAGCCTCCTACTTGCAAGGACTATGAGATCTATACTTACGATTTCCGACCCTGATGGATGTTTCGTTATGGCATCCTGTGTTATCCTTAACAGTCGTAACTATCTCGCTTTTAAATGTGTCTTTAAATCTCCATCCAACTTGTAGATATCGATCGTGAAATCTTTACCGGCCACGTGGTTCAGCCTCGTGCGTTTCCGATTCCAGAACTTCACAGCTTTATTATAAAGATATCTTAGCTCTTTATTTATCTTTTAAAGAACATACATCGCTAACTTCAACTTCTATTGCATATTCCAAATAAAATTTTCACAAAAACAGAAGTATAAACTTGTATGATTTGGTTAACTATATTTTGTGAAAACTTGTCCAGGGTTTTGTTGCCTCTAATCTTTCACATCTTGAACTTGAAGTGAACCACTTTAGTTAAAACTCAATTTCAAGTCCGCCATCCGATCAATCGTTTGTAAACTTGATCAAAACATTGTTCTGTTTTTCATTGAAATACTCCTTCCCGCTACCAACTGAATTAGCCTGTGTGTAAAACAGGAATCGAATCAGAAGACTGTTCTTACTCTAATTGCGTACAGAAATAAATAAACAAATAAACAAACATAAAGATATATATATATATATATATATATATATATATATATATATATATATATATATATATATATATATATATATTAATAACATTGTCTTTCCAGCAATGTCTTTCTGCTGGCGTGACATCTGTCGCATATATCGGATTTTGTCGGGTGTGATCATCTGTTAAACTAGTACGCGGCTAATAAAACTCGAAAGTTGCTTTAATATTTCTGACTTCATGAACATCAATTTGTGCAATCGCTGTGTGACTACAATCAGTACTACTTGGGCTTTA
>LD350073.1:0-17179 GCA_001465055.1 Ptychodera flava | reverse complement strand
ATATATATTTATATATATGTATGTATGTATGTATGTATGTATGTATGTATGTATGTATGTATGTATGTGTGTATATGTATGTATGTATGTATGTATGTATGTATGTATGTACATAAACTCACCAGTTTGCTGAAAGACTTGCTTAACGTAGGTGGCCTTTGATATGTGTATAAGAGCTGAGGGCCTTTTTTCACCTTTGGAATGTCATCTTCCGTTAAATTTAAAGGGCCGTCTACATGAAGGACTCTCCTCAATTTAAGGTCATCTTCATTATCTTCCTTCAGCGCGAACACTGGCGGGGATGTCAGGGCTGCAACTGTCTTCGGATTGACCTCGAAGTTCAGCTTCGGAATACTGTGAAAAATATGAAAGACGGAATTGACACATACGACATCAAGTATCAGGTATTCTTTTCGTGTGATTTTCGGCCGAGTTGACACGTCGCCAAAATATGCGCGTGAGCAACATCCAAGTGTCGTCCGAGCTCCGCCGAAAATCACACTAAAATTCATACGTGATACTCAACTATTAGGATTTGTGAATAAATTTTCCTTTGCTTGCAAAAATAAAGGAAGAGCTACAAGTTCCCAAAATACGATTACTTCACTTTGTACTCAAGTGATTTAATCACTTTTGTGTGTACAGCCCTTCTTACCATTTGCGTAACTGACTGAGCTAATGGGTACTTGCTCATGATTCGTCACTTGTAATTTAAATATGCCCAAATATGGTCAAAGGGGCGTTCCTTGGTATTCAAAATGCCCATGTGAGGACGCTGTTTTTAAAAAGTGGCCACCCACTTAAAATATGTTAGATTTTCTCTTTCCATGGAACAGGTGACAGTATACCTTTAAAGATACAAGACAAGTGCTGATGGTGTGAGCTGCGAAACTAAATTATTTATAATCCCATCTGAAAGATAACCGGTCCAGCCAAATCGTAAGTAAGACTGTAAAGGTATTTTACTCACAATCTTGATGCGACAAATATGGAACCCCATGACAGGACACTCCCATCTAAAACTGTGCAAAAATACCCGACTTAAGAGCCATGAAGTCGGGTATTTTCATCGTAATTAAAATTGTTTGCAATCTTGTCAGCTTAAATGTATGCGGTAAGAGATAGCGATAAGTGATTGTGTAGGGCAAAGCTTAAGTACCTTAGGGGCCGTCGATAATAAAAGCTGACGCACAAGAAACGTAATTCCTTCGTTTTACTTGAAACCCCCTCCCTCCCCCTCAAAACGAAAGTTCTTATGCGAAATCAATTTCGTATTATGTTGCCATTTCTGACAAACCCACAAGTACCTCTCCGAACTGCACGCTCATGAAAAAATACCGGAAGTGCACATTAATTAATAAACCTTCACTTTTCGCGTTTCACTTTTTGAGACAGAATATTTCAATGTATTTCGTACGTAGGGAAACGTTTCACGTACTTGTTTCACTTTGAAAAGTATACAAGTTTTTATTTCACATTTATGTCTTTTCGTTGTCTTTTTTGTCTCCGTATTTTGTGGTCATTCTGTTCTTGATGAACGCGAAGGTAGTATTGTGTTCTCGCCGCAAAGTCACATTTCACAAACAGCAGACGAAAATCCTTATGCGATTTTGACGCACACAAAATGAAATGAGCTTTTACCCCCTCCCCCCTAAACGAAAGAATTACGTTTGTCGTGCGTCAGCTTTTATTATCGACGGCCCCTTAATCACTTTACTCCTACAGACAATCATTTGCCATTGAAGTTGTTGACTCAGTGTTATGTAATATCTGATTTAACTACTTAAGATTGCATATTATCAGTGCAGAAAGGGGACTGAAATGCGCTGGTTTTTAAATGCAAGTGTCCCGTAATGCTATGTACAATGTAGTATTCGTGGCGAATTAATTCGTCAATTCCAGTAAAGACAGCGTTTCATGGGAAAATGCATTTTAGTGTATCAAAAACTGATTAGAACAACATTAAACTCCATGTATCACACAACACTTAAATCGATGAGGTCAAAAATTTTTGAATTACATTTTATGAGGAAAGACTGTATCACATTACACTGTCAGATGCAGTTATAAGCTAGGCGGTAATAGAGGGATCAACTCTGTCTGCAAATGTTGAAATGGAATAGCATAATTATGTTCGTTCTCTCCAATGAAATGCCCTGCTCGTTCTACAGGTTGAGATATACGGAAATGTAATGCAAAATCATGCACAAATTTTAGAACAAATTTAGATCCTACAAAGTTTCGCTTCAACAAATATGCGAAATGTAACGAATATGTGATTTAAAACACTTTGGTAAAACTATGAAGAATGATAGTTTGATGAATGACTCACTTCCACAATACAATGATGCAAAATGTCTTTTATTTTGCAATTAATAATGCATTTATTTATTATTTTATTTATTATTTATTATTTAATTATTTTGCAAATATTTGAAAGTTGAATGTCTTTATGTTAATATGCAGGAAATTTTTGAGGTGACCTTGGTATACCTCTGACGTTATGTCGCTATGCAAACACAGTCTATGCTAATTGCATGATGGAGCTCCACTGTTTGGATTGTGGCTGACCGTGTATATATTGTCAGCTTGGTTTTGAAGAGCGCCCTCACGTGGCCAAAATATAAATATATGATACCACTGACGTCATGTCGCTATGCATAAACCTTCTATGCTACAGCGCAATTCATTATGAAACCTAAAGTCAGTGTGTGATACAAACACGTTTTATGTTATTAGTTGTTTACAAAAAGTTAGTATAGGGTCAATCCATCTGGCAAGGAAACTGAAAGGTTTTATAATGTTTTTTGTTGAGAACACAGAAACTTTCAATCGTTTTACGTTTATGCACAGAGTAACATAGACAGAGTGGCAACGGCTATTGTTTAAGGCGTGAAGCGGTTACGTGACCCATCCATGTTTGCCTCGCCTCACGGAGCTCTTGGCTCTCTTTTCAGAAGAGTGCCGACCATGCACCCTTCGGTAATTTTCGGATTTTCACCAATTGTTAAGCGAAAGTATGTTCGACAAAGTTTGTGTTATTGTTGTCGTGTGGTGCTGATCGGAATTGATGTGCTGGCGAAAAAAGGAGTGTTTTGAGCTTCAGGAAAGTTGGTTTTACCGTTTTAAAAATTCCTCTCATATTTTTATGAATATATAATGAGTGTGTTTGAACCAAATTTGAAAGTCTTTTATCGATACTGTCTGGTTTTACTCAATGGTTTACGGTCAGTCATACCGTCTTTTACACGTGCGTCAGGAAAGGACATGTTTATGAAACTGCTGGCGTGTTATGTTTTGATTGGCGTGAAGCAGTGTTTTTGGCCTGAGAGCTCACAAAGTAACTATGGTTGCTACGCGATTGGCAGTACGATGCCATCTTGTCGTATGTTTCGCATAATCTCGTGTAATTATCAACCACAAACAAAGCCTCCAAAAAGTTTAACACCTTTGAAGCTCATTTTAATATGAAAAGCCAGTAGTCTACCGAGACGACCATGGAACAAAAGGCATGCAAACGTTGCCACTCTGTCCATGTTACTCTGTGGTTTATGTGAACTCATAAAATATGTTTAAGTGTTCACGTGTTTATTTTTTCTCACGCCTGCTGTATAAATGTAAGTTCAGTTGTGTGTTGTTGCTCGTATTTTAACCAGTGCACAGAATTTTTCAACCTTCTACTACTATTAATTAAAGGAGCTAAATCCTGTGCCACAATCATCTGATCATTTCTTATGCCCTGGTTTATCGTATCGTTTGTCTACGAAGCCAACAATCTTTCAATCACCGACATATACGTTTGGCCATATACACATTTGGATAGTATAAAGCAAGGCCATAGCTTTAAAATAATTTTAAAAAAGGCAATGAAACAACATGTACCAAAAACACCCGGAAAGTCGAGATGGAAGCACTAATACACATAAAGCGGCGCTTATAGCTGTTCCTCACTATACCAGTAGGGGAAACTATTATCCAAATGCTGTTGCTAAGCGGCTGTTTACATAAGCAGAAACAAAGTTCGGCTGTACAATAAAGACGACAGTCCCTCATAACAGTTTCACTACTTGACTGTTGCCCTTTCGATAAACAATGTTGCCTATAATTTATACTATCCCAGCCTGAGGGTTAAGGAGTGGCTGTAAATTATGAATGCGAAGCAATGTTCAACTCCAGGTGGATAAGGTGTTATAGTCTAGAGAAAAAAGATAAGATAAAATAAAACCTACGATAAAACGTACTCCTTCAGGAAATACTACTCCTGACAGAAGTGTTTGAAGACAAATAAAGTAAGCCTAAATATCAGACGATGGTAGAAAATGTAATTATAGCTTTCGAGATGGTAGTTTCTGATGCTGCCGTAACATGTTTGTTACACCATGGGGGTCGTTTTTACCTCCATGGTTACGATGTGGAGATAGAAGCGAGTCGCGATTACGTTCTGAAGTAAAACCATAACGAGTGGTTCTAAGCCAGCTTTGCACACTTCTGGTGTTCCTCGCCTGAGACTTCATGAGCTCGACAGGTTTGAGTATGTTAAGGTTACGGTCCAAGTCGTTGCAACATCATTATAAAACTACAACTGCGTCATAAGGTCAGGCGTGTTCATGAAAAAATGACTTTACTGTTCTAAAATGACAATGCAATTGCGTTTTCATTAAATCCTTCAATGTAAATCCAGTAAAAATAGTGTAAATACCTTGATATTGCAGCAAGCATACACTGAGGGAGAGGGCTCGAAACAGAAATTTGTTTTCAAACTTCACTGAAATCAGACTAGATTGAGGCTGCATTTACACACACCTCTGGGGAGGGAGATTCTAAAAAAGTTCGCAGATTTTTTTCAAATGCCCCCTAACAAACTCACAATGCATTCAGGTCCCCCTTATGACTTGCTATAATTTTAAAGTCCCCCTCCCTCAAAGAAAGGCAAAATGTGGCCGTTATAGTGCTTCGTCTAAAACTATCAAATCATAATACATGGGAGTCTACCTTGCAAACTGTTAAAATTTATACATTAAAAACAATCTATATCTATACATTTATGTGTGTTTGATAATTCATGTAAATGTACTTTGCTTGAAGAAGCATGTTAAAAGTGCACGTTTGTACAAAAAAAATTCGATTTGGATTTCATCGATAATGTTGATTCACTAAACATTGCAGTCTATGAGGAAACTATTAACAACTTTTTCCAATATACAACTAGTAATAGCTGTGCATTTATAAATGTTTGATAATTGATATAAATGTACTTGATTAGCATACGGTGGTTTCAAGTGCATATACAAGAAATTTGATTTTGAAATTTTGCCGAAAACATTACGGGAAAGCTCCATTAACTTTGGAATACCCCACTTCTCTACTTTGTTATCAGAGGATTAATTTCACGGACCTGCCTTTCCTACAATGGCAGCAGCTGAATAAGATAAACGTAACAATGGAAGATTAACACCCTGGGGGATTAAAAGTCTTCTGTTTGTCACCCGAGTTGGTCAGGCAAGGACCCGGTTTCAGGTACCATGCAAGTTAATGCAGTCTTTCCCTAATGAATGTTGAGACACTATACATGGGAGTCTATGATAAAACTGAATATTTTTTTTGCAATACGAAACTTACTATACTTGTGCATGTACAAACGTCGGATAATTGATATAAATATACTTGATTTAATAAATTTGATTTTGGAATTTCACGGAAAATGTTGATTCACTGTACATTGGAGTCTCTGAGAAAACTTTGAATAATTTTTACAATACTAAACTAATTAAATCTGTGCTTTTATAAGTGTCTGACAATTGATACAAGTGTACTCGATTCAAATAGGGTGCTTGAAAGTTCAAATGTGGAAAACAAATATGTCAAAAGCTACTAAAAGCCCAGAACTGTAGCCCTGTTGGTTGGCCAATGATTAGATATGCACAAAATGCTGTGTTAATAATAGTAAGATGTATACGTCAATGGGCATTAAAATCACACAGTTTAACGATTTAAAAATCTTCTCAATTATGTCCTTGAACTTCGGTATTTAGCATATAGCTAGTGTGGACCATGGAGATTGTTGACAGTTTTTTTGGGTTGAGTTCTTTTGCAAATGAAGTGACCTGTGTACGATGAAGGGGCGCAGAAAAATGTTCTTTTCGATGACAATAGGGTCAATGATTGTGACATTTGGTATTTAGCATCTAGTCAACATTAATCAAATAATTGTTGAGAACTGAGAATCAAAGATGACCGCCAGATCATTATGGCTTTAAGTTATAGGAGTGGTCAACTCACCTGAAATAACTGTTTTAAAGGTATACTGTCACCTGTTCCAATTTTGCCATGGAAAAAAGAAAACCTAACCAATCACAGATTTTAAGCGGGGGCCGCTTTTTAAAAACAGCGCCCTCACATGGGAATACTAAGGAATTCCGATTTACCATATATGGGCATATTTAGATTACAGGTGACTGTATACCTTTAAGGTTTGCCAATGTGCAAAGTAACAATTCATTTGGATCAACAGTGTTGGGATGGCTGGTAGGTTTAGGAGGTGCGAAAATAACTCTAAACAGTGCAAGTACTGGACCGTTTCAAGACTGTGGCCTCAAAACCCTAATAAATTTAGTGAAACGAAAGATGTTCATGAATTTTATAAACTCTAAATTAGGTGAAGTTATATATGACATGAACGTTTGAAAACAGTTTTTAGAATGTGTTCACATTCCAGGAACGGGATTGAGACCTTTCTTAAACACATACATTAATTTTCTCCACCAGCAAGCCTTTAGCCCTGTAGAACCAGCTTTAATATGAAAGACAATTAATAACTTGTAAAATTGGTTTCGTGAGAGCATGAAGGCCGCACGGTGCATGTTGATTCTATACCAATTTGCATAAAAA
This sequence comes from Ptychodera flava, assembly GCA_001465055.1. Taxonomy (NCBI): domain Eukaryota; kingdom Metazoa; phylum Hemichordata; class Enteropneusta; family Ptychoderidae; genus Ptychodera; species Ptychodera flava. Next base: position 10,291 of record LD350073.1, on the reverse strand, counting down.
ATACATGTAAAAACATACCAGCGTTGTCAAAGCGCTGCTATGTTTTTATGTGTATTTATTATGTAAATCGGTATAGAATCAACATGCACTGCCCGGCCTCAGTGCTCTCGCGAAATCAATGACACATTTGTCATCATGTGGTTGTTTATTAACGAGAATATGATTTACTTCATGCTAAACAATCTTGATACATATCTGTTCACTCATGCCTGTCTGGTCTTAGTTCACTTTTTGATATCTAGTGCTGTAATGTTCACATAAAACAATTAATTGATACGATTATTCCTGACTCAACAAAAAGCGTTTGATCTCGTAAACTATCTAGAACGATCTTGAAAGAAAAGCTTAAAGTCTGTAGCTTAAGAGCTGATGCCTTGACTTTGTTCAGTCATGTCTTTCCGACAGAAAGCAGTGTGTGGTTTTTATGAGCGGAAACAAATCCGACAGGGTCTTTGTACATGTGTTAGCGTACCCAAGGGGTCAACGCTAAGCCCGCTGCTATTTAATAGTATTATAATCACATGCATTAAGATACATCTAAATGTGAATTAGAGATGTTCGTTTACAACACTATAATGCACATCTTGGCTAAGACTGCAGTCGAATTAGAATATAATTAAATATTGACCTGGAACACGTTAATAATTGGCCTTTACACAACAAAGTATACCCAAATACTTAAAGATAACCGAGTGCATACTGGTTCCTAGACTGCAGGAGGGGTGACCTTTTTACCTTCTAGTCACTAATATGTTTTTGGTTTTGGCTAGTCCAATACTGAATGTTAAAATTTGGTGACAATGATATTATATTGAAAATATGCCATGGGATAGAACTAATGAATGGTCAAATCTCTCTGGTTGAGTAACTGATCCTCTACCGCAGTACAATGAGTTGACTATAGTAAGGAGATCTACAAATCTTTAGAGCCTTTAAGCGTGTAGCTGTAAATTTTACCTTCAAATTTTCACACATAATTTTACAAGTTGATCTAATAGCGTTTGTAATGTTATTGTTTATATCCTCCTTTTTAGCTTTTAATGTAAATAAGTATTGTTCATGCTCGAGCCTTCTGAACAGAGGCATATATCTATCAAGGCTATCGAGTTGAAATACAAATAATTATTATCATTCTTTTTCTTCTTCTCATTATTATTATTATTATTATTATTATTATTATTATTATTATTATTAAAATAATCATCATCAAGATTTTACAGTGGTTTTCTTTAAATATTTCCGCACGCTACTTCTCAAGGAGTCCAGCAGAGAAATGTAATTCCAAAGTGCAACAGAATCGTTGTTAACAAACATGTCGCTGGCGGCCTAGGGTATATTGTTTCTTTCCTTAACTTTGCTCATACAAATCTCTTAGATCGTTCAAATTCTACAAAAATTAAGTCCACCACTGACGCTAACAACAATCTCGCATTTACTTCTGGACTTGAACATATGAACTTTAGTAGCTTTTGTAACATTTTAAATCGAGAAGTGCGCTATAAGACAAGGGCATTATATGAAAAGTGTAAGGGCAAACAGGGTTGACTTGCACAAATAACAGTAATGCTCCTTTATGAAATAAAATTAATAAAGGTTATCATAGGAATTATGCCTTGTCACATTTTTATGTAGAAATTAACAGCTTTCAAGATTAAACTCTCTTATTCGATTAACAATTTTTGGTTGCCAATTTGATGTTTAACTTCTAATAACTCATTTGGCAAGAGTTCTTATTGTGTTAGCAGTTTTTGAAGTTGTCGCCTGAAACTCATAAAATACGTTGAAACAGCATAGGGTGTCAGTGTCAAACCTAAACTTTTCGGAAAAAGTCCCTCAGGGCCCCTCCACGGACACCTGTTTTTCTTAAGTAGGAGATACAATACTTTTCAGTATGCTTACCCTCAAACTAACCCTAACCCTAATTCTAAACCCCTCCAAAAGTTGTATTTGATGAACTTCTTCCAAGGAAAGTCCACGATTAAAGTGATTTCAAGGTATGAGGGTTCCTAAACGAAGTCTTGCCCAATTTTCAGGATATTTCTTTCCAACGCTTGAAGCCCTGAATGAAAGTAACAAGTTAACATGTGTTTGCATGTAATCCAGGATGTCCAGTGAACTGCCGAGTAACGGTCTTACACCGTAAAACTGGAACTTCAGAACCGTAGCTGATTTAGCACACTGCCCATGCTATCTTTCTGAACGGTGTTTCTGTAATTTTGAGCTTTAAATTCCAGAGTAGAGAACAATCATGATAAATATAGTACGTTATAAAGGTAAAATGGGTGTACTAAGGCGACCTATCTCCATTAGTATACAGTATCAGTACGTAACGGTATGCTTCCCTTTTGGCCTCGAAATAATCAGGCGATGTAAAACAATGTCATTAATTGGCTTATGGGTGGACCTTTTGATATTCGGGAGGGAGGTCTGAAGATTGATTGACGAGCTTTACTTGTTTTCTCCCTGCTTCACTCTGATTTTTTTTAACTGGGCATCTCTTTTTCACTTTCCCTGGCAGGGGTATCGTTTTTCTCGCTCATAGGTACGCGTCTAAATGCAAATATTCAATGTTTTTTTGTTTTGTTGTGTTTTTTTTTGAAATGCTTTTCTTAGATGACATGACAAAGGTAACGCTTGAAAAAAATTACACAGCATAAGTTTGGCATGCAACTATAGGCATACAGCATCCGCTTCAGTATGCTGGAAGATTACTAATGGAGGACTACTAAAAAAGTCATCGCGGATTCAATCGCCCTCCGCGTTTGAATACGAAGCTTGGCCCAGGTCAATTGTGGTCGCCACTAGGTATTTGCCAACCATTTGTTGACCCAGACTGTTTACAGTGAAATTATTTTTGACAAGTGTCGGCCAAAAATGTTTACAGTTAATTTGTTAACCACTGCGGACTCTAGGAAATCGAGATATTCTCGCTCTACTTCACTGGAAAACACGACGGCAATAACACCGTATTTGGACGAATGATTGGGTTTGTTCATTTCTATTAACACCGGGCTGCTGATGCATGGATCTCAAAATTTAGAAAATTTTTCATTGGCTTCATGGTCAAAGATGTAGATTGTCAATCTGTTCGGCAACTTTTTATACAAAGTTAATGAATTGCGTGTGAAAGCCATGCTGTCAGCGCATGGATTGATTTCTCAAAGTCGCCCCTAATCCATTGTGCACGATGCATCAACAAGACTGTTACCATTTGAACAAAATATTTCACAATGTTTTGTCGCTAGTTTTAGACCGATGTAAAATTTATAAATGCAGAAAAAGTAGTAACTAGTTACAGCATTCAAATTATGCGGAAAACGAAAAGACCAATAACGAACAAATGTTTGAGGCCATAATGTGAGGATGGTCCACCTATATATTTTGCCTTTTAAATACAAAAATTCTGTAAAGAGAAATTTTGCAAACCAATCAGAAAATAACTTGACAGTATCAAGTGCTCTTCCCTATATCTATGCTCAGTGTTTATCTTGACAACATACAGTCCATAAGTGTACAGCCATGACAGTCGACATTCACAGTCATTAATGGCTGTGAATGTCGATCTGTATCATTGTGGAAAGTATATTCATTAAATATTTGTGTTTCAAAACTCATATTTCATACTATGCTGACAAGTAAGAAGGTCTCTGTACTATGTTTAACTTATCGACCTTGGAGCAACGTCACTTTTATCTTGACATGATGTGTTTACACAAGTGTGCCACTGGGTTTTATAATTTACGCGATGTTTTTATCAAAGCGTTGCTTTTATGCACCTGGCAAAATTTTGTGCACCTGTCCTACATTCAGACCATCCCGTAGCCGAATCGTTTTTTAAATTTTCTCCATACAACAGGTGTATAAGCAATTTTAATAAATTGGTTCGCAACAACCATAATATTGATATTTTTAGTGATTCATTTTGTACTGACATTATGTTATATTTTGATGACTGTAACGTTCTTGCTGATGTTTTTGCTTTCTTTTTATTTTCTGTGAGTATCCTACGCTCGATTTCAGTTTGTAAACATTTTTGTTACTTTTCGTTTGGTGCTGGCTTGTTCACTTTTACGCAGAATTTTTTAGCTATTTTCTTTTGAGTTGTTGAGGAACCTCTAAATGGGAGTTCATCCTGTAGGACTTCCGAATAAATTAATAAATAAATATTAAGCGCAAACATCTACATATATGCTATTGAAGTATGCCAGCTGTGTTAACAAGTAAAATACTTGATTTACGGAGTAAAATCATGATCGATACGTGAGTCAAACATTCTAAGCTAATATCGTGATTATACTTACACATCAGTCGACACAAGCGGATACCTGTGCAATAGACATTATTTACTTTTTATATCCATGTTACATAGGTCTCTTTCAGTGTCGACATGTATCACTTATTGTACAGTAGCCCATAAAAGACTTTGGTGATGCAATATACATACGAGTTAACGAGGCTAGGCTCAACTAGTGCATAGCTATATTCTTAGCTCCATATTGTAATTGTGCTGTGCGGTATTTGAATTGTATTATGTTACTGGAAGTTATAAAATATGACAATAAAATGATGATGATGATGATGATGATGATGATGATGATGATGATGACGACGACGACTGAAATATATTAGTACGACAGGAACTGTCGAACAGACAGCAATATGCAACCGATCCGCCGCTACTCAGCTGTTGGGAACAGACGAACATGTGACCAATCACGTGCCACATTTTCCCCGTCGCCATTTTGGCTTGCTTGTAGCATCATATGTACAGCATTTTCAGTAAGCTCGCTAGGACTTGTAGCGAGGTATTCAAGTTAAGTTTGACCATGACAAAAATCAAGCGCGGTTTTAACAAGATTTGCCATGCGGTTGTTGTCAGTTACACTTCACAACATAGTCATTGTTACAGTTTATTCGAGTTCCTAACATTTACAACTACCATAATTCGAAACAGTTATCAAATAATAGAGCAGTCATGAAAGTGTAACTGACATATCTAGTACATGTTTTCCTGGTACACCCCATAAATGTTTTACAACCGAGCACAGATCTTAGCAGCAAGTTGGTTCGTGTCATTCGTATTTCAAATATGAATCGTTTGTACAATAAATGTATAACAAACAATCACACTGTGAAAACACGGGTTGATGTGCGTTGACGTTTAAATTCCATGCATTCGCTGCTCCAGTGACATCTGCAGACTGCAGATGTATCATGACTTAATCTACATTGCCTCCTATATGATTGCTCAGTATTCCTAAGATTTGGTGAAAATTATGCTAAAATCCAAAACATGGGTTAAAATTTACATTTTGTCAACAATTCTTAGAGAAATCCCTACATTAGGCCTAAAGGGTTGGGTCAAAGCCGCGGTACATATATGTATATCATTCGCGCGGCAGTGTGCCCCCGGGCTGTACTACCACTTTGACTTATTTATGTATCTTCATTGCAGATATTGAAATATGCCTGATCTTGTGTGTTGGAGTATAACCGAACTGTCATTTCAGTCGCTAATATTAAATATAAAGCCGTTAATGAAACAAACTCGGTTGCTGAAATTGATACTCACAAGACGTTGAACTTCCATTGTCCTGTAGAACGATGACATTGCAATATGAAGTAACAGGTCAATGTGCCGGCAAAAACAAGTGGTAAAAGAAAATATTTAAAGGTTTTCATCCTTTCATGACTCCCATACGTATGAATGCGAAAGACAGTCCTCGACGTGTGATCACCATTCCACCTTGAATATAATTATTAACCATAATAATTTGCATACACCCTTTAAGTTGTAGAATGCCTGCCAAAGTTTGGCTGTGAGACAATGCAATGATATACCGTGGTTCCAAAATTAAATGATTCTATTATTGACTGCTATGCTTTGATGCAGTATGGCGGTTGGATTATATCATTGTGACTTATTTGGATATGAGGAGACAATGTAATGAGAGTTGATGGTATTTGATGGTGAAATAATGATAAACTACAGGATCAAATTTGATCACTTCCGGGTGACGGTTCTGCATAGTGATTTGCCGCTGCTAGTTCGGCTTTCAATAGAGACATCATTACTTTTAAAATCGCGTTTAACATTGTTATTTTAGTGCCAGTCAAAGTCTCTATCGGAGACATTGCCAGCCATGGGTTGCGTTCCTCTGGGTCACTGGTAAACGACACAGAAACGAATTATCTGAATTATGTAATTGACTGCTTACAAACAATTTCTAAACGCATGATGGCGCTACTAAAGACACGATTTATAAGCTTGTTTCGCCATATGGGTAGTATTTTGGCATATTCGTTGGCCTGGTACACATCCTTGGTTAGTGAAGTTGATAATGCCTCGCTCAACGGATATTGGAGTGTCCTAGGTATAGTAGCGTACAATAAAGATACGAAGGCAAATGATATCGCATCGACTTGTACCAATTTTTACATGTGTCATGAAAATCATTTGCCAAACGCTATACCAGAGTGTAATTTCTAAACGTGAGAATTACACAAGGAGCATTGAATCACGACAATTCATTTCTTGCGTTTTTCGTTCATTTTGACAATTCGATACATTGTTCATTTACGTTTAATTGTAATTTGACTATTTGGAATAACAGGGTACTGTCGTTTTATATCATTCTTTTTCTGCTGTCTACACATGGAGCGACCCCGGATGATGAATATGCTTCAGTCCCTGTTTCAGTCTATAATATTTCAATAAAATCGTGATTTGATACCAACAGTCTCCAATACCTTTAATTGAAACCAAACAAAATTAAAACACACTCTTAAAGCGAGAATAATTGATTGAGAACAACCTCTTTGAATAAAGAGAGGAAATTTTCTGTATGTAACGGACGTACATAGATACATAGATACATAGATACATACATACACAGATACATACATACATACATACATACATACATACATACATACATACATACATACATACATACATACATACATACATACATACATACATACATACATACATACACGTACACATGAATTCGAAATTTGCTCCAGATGAGTATCTTTGAGATTTCAAAGACGTGATTGACAAACGAAAAGTGAATAAGGGGGAACAAAGGAACAAAATCAAGACTGAGCAATGCAAAAGTAAGTGTATAACATTATACGAAAAGGGACGAGAAGATAGTGATGAGAGGAGAAAAAAATATTCATAAAGTCTAGACAAATAAGCCGAGTTTAGTTCGTGAACTGAAGGGAATGTATGAAAAGTAAAATAAGTAGCCAGCAATGACAGTTCCTGTGTGACACGCTCATTCGTTCAATGTTTATTCCCAGTTGGGCAAACATCTCAAGTCCTAAGGGTCCTGGGGTAATATTGTAGGTAAATTCAATTTGTCTCAGTGAAATTACTGTGGGAAGTAATCACGGTGCTTGTAGAGACTACACTAACCAACGTATCCGGATATTTTATCCATAAGACAAGTATTTATATTCCTTCTATAGTCACGATGGTGATGATCAACTGAAGGTGTCAAAGCGATTATGTCACGAAGGCGACAAATATATCTATGTTGGTGAATAAGGTCGAATAAAATAATACAGTGATATTGTTAAAGGTGAGCTCAGTATATTTATACGTGTGAATCACGTGTGAATCATTTTCCATTGTGGAGTAAAAAATTGTAAGTCATGGGATGGATACCCGGATTCTCTACCACTTCTTGTAATTTCAATGTATGGAGGGGAGGATTACTTCTCCCCTGTGGATCACTCGGTTTTCTCGCCTGAAAGTAGTCGGAATCTTAAAAGTTTTGACAGCATGAGACGCGTACAGTTCATTGTATTAGAGTTAACCATCTCCCAAGATATATCCTATGTCTAGTGGTACCCTGATGTAATACCAGTGGATGGGCGTTGACGTCGTTCATCTCTCGTACTGTCGAAGCGTGATGTTTTTAACAATAACTTACAGACCTGCCTACATTCATTCATTCATGATATGAAGTAGAGGTAAAAGATTCACTCGATCATACATAAATTCGGCTAGTCTACATAAACTGAACGTAAAGTCATCATGTCGTCTCCTGTACGTGTAGATATCATGTGTGATCAGACCGTCTCAAGCTACCCTACCAAGGTGACAAACCTCGTTTTCAGTTGCTAGTAATGTCACAAATTGGCTTGATGATTTCGGAAAACCTTGAATTTTTCATAGTTAAATGACTTTTGCCCTTACATGTACCCACGAGTTCGTAGCAGTTGCATCAAGTGTAGATAATAGGCAAAAGAGTCTTGATGTCAAAGTTGCTTATAATTACGCATCACGTCTGGACACTTTGTATCACCTATTTACGATACTTCGACCGTAAAAGAGACACGGTATGCTGAAGAAGTTGAACTTTACTGTAAAATCCTGACGTTGCTGGTAAATTAAAGAACCAGAGGCATATAAATTTTCTGATTTCTAGTTAACGTCGATTTATTCACTTGAAGAAAAAACTATACATTATATATCTGTATTTTTTCAATTGTACAAAATTACAAAATTACATTTTAACAGTCAGAATTCTCAAATTTAATGTCTTAGATGAAATATTTTCTCTAATTACAGAACTCGACCTCTACACACTACCGATTTCGGTTGAACTGTAAAGATCCCTTTCACGTCATGAGAAATATGTAACGAGGGGTTATCTCCAAAAATGCTTGTCGCCTAGCGACCAGTTCTCATTCATTGTAAATATTTCAAGCAAAAGCGTGAAGAATATAATCTGATCTTCGTTGAGGTATATGATAATCCAGAGATTATGATAAATGTCGCCCAATATAAAGTCCCTGGTGTACAAGTTATTTTTTCAACTAATTAAACAGTAATAGTTTCTATACTCGTACCAGGCAGACAAACAATACTAAGGCAATCGGAATGGTTATTTTAAAGAGCGTTGAACAATTATGAACGAGTAAAAAAATTGATTCTGCCAGGATTATTAAAAAATAATGACATACTGTCTAAACCAAATATCTCAGCTTTTTAGCAAACCACTTCGAACTAGTTTACTATTAAAAACTGTCAGAATATCAACTTGTCACACTCTGAATAAATGTGTACAGCATCATTTATGAGAACTAACGAACTTACAAAAGCCATTTACTAAATGTATTATGCTTCCCAAGAGAATGATTGACTAAAATCACACTAGCATCATCTGAAATACAAATTCAACTGCCAAGTTTGCGCAATTGCAATAACCATAAAATATAAGAGCATCATCTATAGCCTATAATTTAAAATTATAGACAATAGTCATCTTACAATATATAACAACAATTTGACGTTAAGATATCTTAACTTGCGATAATCAAAATCGAAACGGGGTCATCCTAACTAGACAGGAACGAATATTGATTTTGACAGAAACTTGACCGACAGAATTTTAGAAACAGCTGCTGAGTTAGAAACGATGGACAACCAAGGACTTACGCATATTTAATGAATCACTCACCTTTTATATCAAAGAAAATTGTAAATGACACAAGTGATGCACATTTCATTTCATGTGAGCCTACCGGTCAACTTCAAAAATCATGGATTTTAAGCGGGTATTCTGTAGCGTGAAAGTTAGAAACACAAGCAGAAATAATCATATCGAAATACTGATCAAATTGGGGATTACGTCGACATCCTGTGTTCCTATTCTACCCTTCAAGAGCGTATAAAGTACAAACCTTCAAGATAAGAATCATTTTATGAAAATCGACTCGCAAGCTAGACAGAGTAACTCAGTGCATGTAGTCGTAAGTTTTGAACGAGGAAAATACTTGTAAAATATGCACAGACAACCTGTAGAGTCACATTTGTAAATAAGAAGAATAGGGACTGTAAATGGTCACATCATAAGTACGTATTTAAACGATGACACAGCATGCTGACTGCTTAGCAACAGGAATGTCTGGCGGCGGCGCATTATCTGATTCGGCCATCTTGTTTCTGTTTGATTCGTTCGGTGACACGCCTATGTTGTTCGTTTGATTCGCCGAGTAATCCGGTTCACCTGGTAAATTTTGAGGTGGCTGACTTGCCGGTTTCTGGTTATCTTTGTCCACTTGCTCTTTCATGTCTTCCACAGAATCTTTCGGTTCATCCGTAACCTCAGATAACAAATCGGCTTCCGAAATGACGTATGGCTCGGGTGTGATCTTTCGACCTGCTTCCCCCGCAGTGTCATTGGCGTTCTCGTTATCACCTGTTTGCCCATGGGGTTCTGCGTTCAAGCTTTCCGTGGGGCTATCCTCACGGAAATCGTTTGACATGGTTGGG
>LD350070.1:244679-315378 GCA_001465055.1 Ptychodera flava | reverse complement strand
CAGACAGACAGACAGACAAGAGACAGACAGACAGAGACAAATAGATAGACAGAAAGAGATAGAGGGGAGGGGGTCAATAGGTATACCCTACCTCGAGAGTAAAATACAGACATTGCAACAATTTCCTCCCTCGCTCTGTAGGCGAAGTTGCCGATGCCAACATAATTCTGTTGTGTTTATTCCTGTATATTTTAGAGAGTTCCAACATCGAGAAATGAAGCGATTGCGTATCTAGTGTGTTAAATAATAGAGCGTGAAATTAAAATTTAATCAAGTTAAATTCAAACTTGGTTTTCGGTCTTTAGCTCACCTGAATTTGGCTGACTTTTTGATATGTATCAGCGATATCTGATCTAAAAATGATGATTTTTTTATTTGTTAGACTTATCTGTTGAGCCACCATTGTTTCATTTTCAATAGAGGAGCGATACATGTCCGGCAAGCCTTACCCTCAAACGAACAGAGAATAATTGGATGAAATTTTAAGTAAAGGGGAAACATAAGCTGCATTTAGATGTCTACAGGTACCCTAAATATTTAAGCACAGCATCTGAGGGAACACAATAATATTTCATAAAAACATTGGATAAAAATGACAACAAAATTGAACAATTGATGAAGCTGACATTTTAAACTGTTATTTATTAGGACAAGTTGAAACACTACCTACACGACATTATAGTTTGGTCGAAGACCACACACATTAAAAATATCACACTGTGTATTTGAGTTTCAAAAATAAACAAAGCAGATCTGGAAATAACTATTTAATTGCCATCACTTGTTGGCATAGGCAACAAAATGACAGGTTTATGCGCAGGGAAATAGTTTATGCCATGCCAGGCGTGCACAGACATTCCAACTTTTCCCCACACAGAAACTGGGCAGTTTGGATTATTCATACCTATCTTAATCCTACTGTTCGTAATGTTTATGTCGTAAACAAATCTATCACACACTTTTAACACCTTTCCCGGGTTCTTGAACCCGGATGGTCAAAATTGGCTGTTCTGGCCTTTTTGATCACCCCTCTTAAAATGCTTGGATAGTTTACTTGGAAAACAATTTAAATTAAAAGTTTCATTAGCAATTAAGCCAAACACCGAAATGGCAAGATATTTTTAAAGCTGAAGAAGAAGGCGTACTTCCATTCCAGAAGAATTGGCGTTGCGCAAGAGTGCAACGTTGGGTTCTATGCCGACGAAAGGGTGGTTGGAGTGGTTGAAAATATCCTCAGTGGTTCACCATTCCAATACGCCATCCTTCAATAGGCATAGGCACAAACAAAACGTCCCTTTTCAGGGCCTACACATCCTCCAAAAAGAGAACTACCGACAATAAATACCAGTCAAACACACACTCAAATTATAATTAAGTGCAGCTAAACGATTAAAATGGCTACGGTTTCTCAGACTGACATGATTTTGCTGCACATTGCGTTATGTTGTGACAGATAATCCTTTTTACTATCACTTAGGGTCAATGTCAGAAGAACGGTGTCGGATACTTTATTGCTAGTCATATAGCCATATTTACTAACATGACAAAAATAAAATGACATCGAATAATATCAATCATCAGTGTGGTTTTTCTCTCCTTATTTACTGTCAAAAAACACTAGAAACATTGAATCTCAAGCAGTTTTTTATGTTTTCGTTTCCGCCCTAACGGCCAGTACAGGGTAGATAGGCCTATTCTCTTTCGGACCACCCCGGCCGCTTCCGCGGACACACGGTGCCTTGGGGCAGCTTCTTCTACGTTGCACGTTGCACACCCTCTCAAAACCTTGTCACTCACCTATATAATTTTATTGAGTAGATGCGAATGGATTTTCAAAGAGGAGACTCGCAGTCCAGTTGCTGTGATGTACTTTAAGAAAAATTGAGACGTTTACAGGAAAATTCAGTTTAGGCTACCTCGGCTTTTCCAGTAACCGCGAGTTACTGGTAGTGGTAGCCTGCGGTAACTTATGCACTCAAATACGATCATGGACGTACCACGCACGTAAAAATAGCACGATAGTAAGCTTACGAACATATCACTGCACACGGGCACGAGCTTTAATAGGCGGCTTCAAATTGTCCCTTTCCAATGAACGTTAGTGTTGTATTTGTAGTGACATGTGTGGAACCAACTAATTTGTCATGCTTTGTAAAGAGTCAGTGACATGTATGGAACCAACAAATTTGTCCGCATGCTTTGTAAAGAGTACTTTTAATTCATTGCTCTTGTGTGGGGGGTTGTCAACCTGATGTAATCGCAAATCCTCAGATTTCCATCTGATATAAGTATGTACGTAAACAAGAAAAGTAAACTCATGAATTTTAATAGACTTGGTGGCTATGACCAATTTCAGCCAGATTGGTCACAGCCACCACGTCTAAGACTGTGTGGGGAAAAGTTGTCATGTCCGCATACTGCTCTGAACCACGTGATCCGATCAGAGGTACAATTATGATACAATATACCTCCCGAGTTTCCGAAATACATATCGACTTGAAGGTAGAAAGCGCCTCCGAGTCAGATTTTGGGCTCTCAATTTTTTTCAATACTCTTCTCATGTACCACTTATGGGGGCTCATTTTAAAGCTGACAATGTAAAAAATATTTTGCTCGTCTTTTTTTCGAAAATGAACTATTTTTCTCCATGCAGTTAACATGGGTGGCAGTCAGTTTAGTTCAAAAAATGGGTAAATGATAGGTACTATGCTCAAAAAATGGTATGTTTACCAAAGAACAGAACCAGACAGGTTTATATATTTAAAAAAACAGTTTCATTTGGTAAAATTCGACTGGGCGAGTTCTCCAGATTTTAGACAGGACAGACTTGTGCGGGCGCTCTGGTGCTCTGCGACCGCCTAGGCGCCCGCACAACGGTGAATCTTAAACTGCAGTTAGTGCCCTGTTTCATTTTCCTTCACACTTGAAGATCTATCAGCCCGACTTCTTCTAGGACAATGGGTTTTACCTAGAGGTGCTCAATAGTTATCAAATAATTGTACACCATGACTTGATGATGGCCAGAACATGGGTTTTATGGGCCCAGAGTTCTTCAGTCTCGCCAGATTTCTCGTGATCCGATACAATAAGACGCCGCAAAGGTTTTTGAAAGCCTTACTGCAACCAATCAAATTAAACTCTGAAAGGTACCTTCATAAAGAAAATTTGGTCGTAACCGACAATGTAAAGTACGCACACAAGTAAAAGTGAACTTTCAATGACACAAATATTTTGATTATTAAAATGTCTTACACGCTCAAAATCGTACTTACTCGTATTAATAACAGCTTTTCATATCTCTATACAAATTCGCGAAAATAGTGTAATCAATTACAACTCAGAGTGTGTAACGAAGCAGTCAAAGCGTCATAACCTTTAACAAGTACCCGCAGCAAAGTTGCATGAGACTTGATATTTTACTCCATTCCGCTATTTACGATTGACACACCGAAGCTTTCCGCTTTTAAAAAAATAGGGTTCAGGTCAAGGAAAAGTTGTAGTAACTCACTTATTTTCGTGAAATAGTCCTATATTAACATTCAGCCTGACGACGGAATATTGTTACCTTTAGTAGAGTCAACATTTAGACATCTAGATATGCAGGGCAGCTTTTCAAAATCTACCACAAATATTCAAATTTAGCTAAAAAATAACAGGCGTCAGAGGCGAGCGCTGAATGAATGAAGTCGATATGCTCAAAAAAGCGTTATTCTCCAAACGGTGGTGTCTGACTGTTGTTTGTAATGTTTCAATCGGTTAAATCGTACCTGGGCAAGATCTCAGGCACTAGTGGTGTACGAATGCCCACTGGACTCAGAGTACAGTGGCTAATGAATGACCCATTAATATATAACAAAGAATGAAGAATACTGCTATTAATCCATGTTTCATGTTCGACCCTTTTTCCTTGTTCCCTTCTCTCGCCCTGCGTGTCCTTGCTTTGTGCATGTGAGTCAGGACGACTCAGTGTCAATTATGTATGCATTATGTAGTACGCCCTCTCTTGGTGACCCTTTGACACGCTATACAACACCTTAAAGATTTTTTTTTAGTATGGGAACAGTATAACAGTATGGGGTCAGCGCAGGATTCTGTGAGAAAAGTTCAACAAGGGAGGGCGCACTTCATAATGCATACATAATTACCACTGAACCGTCATGACTTCAATTACAGAGCGAGGAAATATTGGGGCGAGAAGAGAGCAAAATAAAAAAGGCTCGTACACAAGATTAGGTTGAATAGCAGTATTCTGTATTCTATCTTTTACTTTAAAGTTCCATTAGCTGTATCTTCTGGCGATTTTTCCGTTAGTTTTGATTGAAATGATCACTGGCTCATGTTGAATAGCCTGTCAAATAACAGAATATCGCATATTATTCGGAAACATTACGTGCCCTACAACTAAATAACATGTGATTTTACAACGAAAATTTCAATTTTTGTCCGGACAGAAAATACAAACTGTTGACACGCGAATTGCAACGTAGGCATTCTTCTGCACCCGCGCTAGTTATTTACAGCAATTTCAAAATAAATATTCATTACTTATGCCCGGTACTTACGTCGTAGTCCATTGTCCGAGCACGTTGCGTAGCCAGATGTCTGGCAATCCACGACGCAATGTTGTTTTGATCCGACAATAAACGTGAACTTGTACATCTGGCGTGATCGAGGCGTCACCATATCTGCGTTCTCCCCACCAGCACGCTGAGCACGCCAGACGTCAACAAACGAGCTCGGAAGGGCAATACGTTTGAACAAAAATTAGCAGTTTTATGTGGCTGTAACATCACTAATCATGTTTGTTTCTTCGTAAAACAACATTTTGCAACAAATATGAGCCTCCAACTTGGAATTTTCCGAGGTAAAAAATGGTCAAAAGTTACAAATAATGGCCCTTTAATGGGCCATTCTTGAGCCCCTGTGCTCAGAAGGAAAATTGACTCCCAAGAATCAAGAAAGAAAACTTGAATAGATGTAGGAAACTTTTCAGTAGGTAATGTCTTTGTTCAAATAACGTCAAAATTAAAAGTTACAGGAAATTTCAAAATCGCAATTTTTATTAGCGTGATATATTCAAAGGGTCTGTATGACTTCCCTGGATTCATAGTAAAACACCACAGACACTGCTTTTTTTTAATTTTTACTCAAAACACACAAATACAAAGCTTACACGTCAATATTCTTCATCTAAGTATTGCAAAATGAAAATATCGAGGAAATCTTCGAAGAGTAGTACAAATTTGAACATCGAAAGCAGAGTCACTTACTCTCCAGACACAAGACGTCTCACATACCCCTATTGGTTTGTGTCTATACTGGACGTAAAATACAAGAACAACGTGCACGACTCTTCTTCAACGCATTGACAAAGCTTTCGTTGTCCTCTGCTATCAGAAACAGTAATCGTGCACTACTTATCATCAATCAGATTTTGATCATGAATACGAACACCGCCCTCTAACTCACGTATGCAGTGAGCACAGTAAAAATGAACCTTTGACCTATTATTTTTTAGTAGACAGGTGGCGGTAGCCAAGATGACGTCAAAGCGACGGCATGACTCTGCCAGAAAAGCGAACATTAACAAGACAGGGGGTGTTTTTAGACAGCAAAGGGAAGTAAAAAATAAGGCGCGAAAAATATTAAAATACTGTCAAGCTGACAAAGTGGCAGCATAAGCTTTCATGTAGGTGTGCATGTCAAAAGTACAGTATTATCGTCCTCGACAGAAACAGTGATGAAGTAAAGTGTTGTTTGACCACTTTAAACAGTGGTGACCCCCTTTCAAAATGTGTAGACCAAAGGCCATTTACACCGCTCACGGTGTGTTCCAGGCAATGGTAAAGAAAAGTTGACAATACGTCTGACTATATATTTACTGAGGGAATCTCTCTAGGGGAATGAAGTTCACCGTCAACTCGATCTCAAACCAACTTAGTCATTGACCAGCCTTAGGCTGAATTGCTTTGTCGAAATCAGCTTGGTGAAAGATCCTCCCAACCTGTACCCATTTTAAGGTCAGCCTATTATTTTAAACTGTTTTAATATGCGAATAAAAGTCAATCGGAATGGAGCAATACTTCAAAAAATTTGAACATCGGAAGCAAAGTCTTTCGTTGCCCTTGCTATCAGAGACAGTAGCCGAGCTCAACTCATCAGCAATGTTCGATCATGAATGCAAAACCCGCCCTCTAACACCCATATGCAGTGAACACAACAAAGTGAACTTTTGACCTATTATGAGAAAATGAAACAACTTCGTGTGGTATCTCAATCACAAACATCCGGTCACAAGCTCAGATAATCGCATGCAACCGCTTTGGCGCCAGTTTCTAAATCCAAATGCATGATAATTTTGCAATTACCATTTTTGATATGAACTTCAAGGTAACTAGTGAACGAACCGTATCAGTGTCCAGTAGCGTAGAATGGATACAAAGGTTGGCTGGAAGGCTCAGCATCTTTGCAATGTGCGTTGGTGAGACAAACTGTCAACTGTAGCCCACGTCGAAATACAAGCCGACGAATACGGGTGAGTACCGTTCGCCTTATGATACACCACTTTCATCGCATCCAAAAAAGATGATTTTTCGGTTTGTTAGATTTGTCCCTTTGAAACATGCTTCAAGCTGTTTCTTTTCCCATAAAAGAACGACACATGTCTTGCAAAACATGCCCTCACACTAACAGAGAAGTGGAAACTTTAACGACACGTAATAGCAATGGCAAGATCACGCCTTGTTGTCATATCAGCCCAAGAAATGGTGCTTCTGACGATGATATGGACGAAGGCAAGAGTATCATCAACATTGTGGTCATGAGCACCAGCCCGCGGGCAGGTTACCAAATCGTAATCTTGCTCTTCATATCATTTGTTATCAATATTTTAACACTGAACGAACTTTTATTTCCGCGTTGAAACCTAATATCGAGGTCACAGCAGATCGCAGTCATCGGCAGAGAATCGTCACTGTGACCGGCTGCATTTTACGATCGCCACGACTAAGTTTCTTTAAAATAATTTCTTTAAATGTACGCAGCATAATAGTCGCACGCGATCTCACTGTACTGATAATGTCGTCTAATATTAAAGGCCCATGAGCTGCAACTCTGAGAAATTTGTCCCACCTCAAAGTACCTAAAATTTCTTCAGATATCCATTGCAATCTACAAATTTAACAATATAGTCATTAACTGTGCCTCAACAGCATTTGCTTGTGGCAGAATAGGCAAGAAACAAAACAGATTTTTGTTCATTTTAAAATTCCCACTAAATTCAAAATTTTGCAATATTATGTGAAAAATGGAAAATTTTTAGTCAAAATGGAGTGAATTCCTCTTCCGTCCTTTCAGTCGATTGCATTATGTTACGTATTTGTACAGATTCAAATGTGTACATGCACCGTTTATGCTGTTTAACAGGTAGTTGAATATGTAGGCGGCCATATTTGGGTGCGGCACCCGTTTATTATTTGTCTTACTGAAACCTCCCCATGCAGTCAAACTCAGTGGATAATTATATTTGACTAAGCATCTCTGAGTAAGAACATTTATATGAACTAATTTTGATTTAAATATAAAATCATGAAAATAATGCCAAAAGTTGCAGCTCATGTGCCTTTAAACTGGGGTTCGGTGTCGATTCAAGCGACTGAGGATTTACGCTAGCCTACTACCACAAGTGCGCGATGATTTGCTAAGCGCAGAAAAGATGCGCGCTTGATTCAGGTGTGTCCGCAGCGGTTAAAATAATCTTACCGTACACAGATATAAAACTCAGACATGTCAACAGTAGTCATGATCACACACATACCGGGCAAGAGTTTCAGTAACTGTGTTTTGTCATTTTTCTTAACGTGGCAAAGTCTAAGGTAATCATAATAATACAATGATACGTGAGCTGTAATATTTGTTTATTTGAAAACTACTTTGATTACCATGTGGTCAGACCAGAGTATACTTCGGTACTCTAGTACCAAACCTAATACAGTGCCCCATGGTTTTTATTATTCTTGACTAAGCAAGAGAGTATTTGAAATTCAAATTCAGAAAGTCTCTCACTTTCCAGGTGCACACTACCATTAATAGCGGTGTTCTCAACACACCAGCCGACAGGATTAAACCCCCGCGTTTGCAAAATAGGAATAAAGCAGTTCATCTCTCATGTTATACAAATTGTAGATATCTCTCGTATTAATTTATTTATTTTAATTTATTCATTCTGAAATCCAACAGGCATAGCCCAATAACTGGATGCAAACAGAGAAAAAATAAAACATGAAAAAGACAAATTACAACATGCAGAAACTACTATTAAGAAAGGCACTAAACAAGTGACAACAGACACTGACAAATATCAAAAACTCAAGATAGTAAAATGACTATCAGCAAGAGATAATAAAACAGATGACACTTGGGTTTTAAAAGCACTAAAACTGGTATACAAATCAATATCGAAACGATAGACACTCTTTAAAAGTGACATTGCCCGAGACGAAAAACAATATTTAGACAGATTTACGCGGTGATTTGATATCCGGAAAAGGTCAGAAGACCTGAGACGCCTTGGGGCACACCCTTTGGGGCACAAAGAAATTGAAGGAGCTACTAATATATGGACAATCTGTAATGAAATTGACACACTTGTGAATAAAACTGAGATCTGAAACTTGACGACGAATAAAAAGAGGCGAAAGATTAAAATAAGAACATAATGTAATATATTATCAACATTGTACTCCATACCCTCCTTTTGATTTGATTGTATCATCCTCAATGATAATCAATCTCTCAATGTGATATCAGAGTTGTCTGTTTTCCTGTTTGGATGCGACTTATCATTTTACCCAGGAGCGTAAAGTATCACAATTTCCAACGGTCACTAAAGACCTCGATACATGGAGGAAGTGTGTCTGTCGGTGGTAGCAATAAAGCAGGTCCAGATTATTTGCAACGAATGTATTTGTCTACTACATTTTCTTTATAGGCCCATCCTAAATCTCGTACTAATCTCGGACTACTATCAGAATATAGTAGTAGTCTTCTGAGCGCTGATAAATCTTAAT
This sequence comes from Ptychodera flava, assembly GCA_001465055.1. Taxonomy (NCBI): domain Eukaryota; kingdom Metazoa; phylum Hemichordata; class Enteropneusta; family Ptychoderidae; genus Ptychodera; species Ptychodera flava. The sequence goes on along the minus strand of LD350070.1, from coordinate 306,310 downwards.
CCCTCAGGCGCTTCAAAATAAAACAAAAACTTCACATTTTGACGCCCCATCCCTTGTAAATACCAATCAAACATTAATCCACACCTCCTGTCAATGTCATCGCGAATTCTTTTCACCTTTCCCTTAACATTCTGTTAAGTGGAGAAGGTCTTGAAACCTTTACATATTCTCTACAGTTGAAATCATTCTCTTTGAGTCAAGTTCTGCTCTCTTGAAGTTTGTTTAAAACATATTCATAACTTGTAGTACGGCTTAAAGAGATTTTGATTAAAACTCAGATGGAAAAAAAATTATTGATTCAGCATTTTACCTTAGTCGACACGTAAGAGACTAAGGAAAGGTCTACAAGGCAGCGCAAATAATTTCTATTTCCCGAAACTAGCGTCGGGAGCAGTGACAAATACAGACACGTCGACATAGAGACGTGTTTACATAACGAAATATTTGATGAGACACAGACCAACAATACAGTTTAATACAGGTGTACTATCAATTTAATAGTTGCTTGTTTAGGTATAGACAGAGGGTGGCAGCTCAGCACAAAAGTACCAAGAAGCAGCAATTTTCTTCCCCACTTAAATTAAGCTGACGTTTTTTTTTTCAAAATGAGTAGATCAAAGGTTATTATCATCCTTATAGGCGTGTTTTTAGTTGCCTTAGCAAAATGGACAATATGAATATGTTTTTCATGGGTCTGTCAAAGGGAATGAGGTTCAACGTAAACTTGACCTTAAAACCAACACGGTCACTGACCCAACTTGGTATGAATTGCTTTTCCGTAATCAGCTCTTTAACAAGTCCACCCAGACCTTGCCCATTGTAAGTTGGTTTACTAAACTCTAAACTTCCTACTGAGAAGCTGATATTTTAACTATATTCAAATGTGATTTAAAGTCAACTAAAAGTGAGTTATCCTGTTGATATAAGCCCGTGCTTATTCCTTGACACAGTATACAGTATTGTCTTCCACAACCATATTTTTTCTTTTCTTTGGTCGTACGTTCATTTTGCGTTAATTTCCTAAATTTGTTTGCTAATATGTTGTCAAGTAGGGAATAGTTTAAAATGTCTGTCTGCCGTAGCATTTGTGCCAATTACTAAATATCTATAATTGCATAGATATAGTCTTATATTGGAAGGGTAGTACATATATAGTTTTCTCATAGACTACAATGTATAGTGAATCAACATTATCAACAGCTGATTATCAATTAAGTCCAAATATCAAAATTTCGTACTATCACGCTTGCGCAAAAATATTGCGATCTACCTGTAATTTCTGTCCAATCCCTTTGAGAAGTAATTTCAAAATTATAGTAAGTCAGAAGGGAAATTTTGAACATTAAATAACACCTCGTGAGTTTGTAAGGAGAGTCATTTTAAACAATCTTAAAATATTTTTTTATTCTATCGCCCCTCCCTCTCCAAAGGTGTTTGTAGGTGCAGCTTTACTCAAGTAATGTGTGTGTGGGTGTGGGTGGGGGGGGGCGGTCATGAATTTTTTGTTATCTTAACAGAGGTGTCATCAATATTCTGGTGCAATCGTAGATGGGTTCACTTATTTTGACTGATGCGCAGGAAGAATTTGCCGGCCAACCCCCGGCCATAATAACTGAATGCTTCCTCAGTAGCCAGCCTCGTTGTCAGACTTGTGTCTATGACCACAGTAAGGGTAGAGTTCAGTGATAGACGAGGAAGATGTGCTGGCTAAATGTGACAGCGTTATCTGATTGAATAGTGTTCATAATATCGACAGAAAATTGCGACTAAAGCAGGCGAGCTGACGTCATGCTAAGTTCAGCAGCTGTGCTGAAGCATGTCGTGACGGTATATAGTTAAAATATAGCAACTATCATTTCATCTTGCACCCTAACAGCTATAAGAGCTGAGCTATGGATTACGCTAGATTTTTAGCCTTAACAAAACGTTGATTGTTTAGCAAAGAACGGTAATGCCATACAGGTTTATATAATTGAAACATTTTCAGTATGTTAAAAATTAACAGCACAAGCGCTGTGGTGTTCAGACTGGACATCCTACTGCGTGCGCTAAGTCGCTCTGCGACTTCCTCGGCGCCAGCACTCGGTTTATTTTCGCTCTTTCACTTTCTTCGCTCTTTCATTTTCGGGGTGCGCTTGGTGTTTAATTAGACCTGCTTCCTTCAAGGGCAATCTCTTTTGTCTTGCGGTGCTGAACGGTTATCGAACAATGTGACACCCTTAGCATACGATTGTGCATACAATGATGTCATGTGCCCAACAAAGCGTTTATTCTCCACCAAACGACGGTGCCTGACCAACGATGGCATTTATTTTCAACCGATCATATCATAACCTCACACGATCTCAGTAACTTACGGTGTACAAGTACCCATTGGAGCAGGAAGGGGAAATTTAGCTCTCCAAAAATTAAGAAGACACGCGAGAAAGATGACTAAAATCTTCCAATAGTTAATGTCGTTGCTCAAATCATACATAATTTAAACTAAATAGAATTTCAATATACATATTTTTGGCAAATCAAAGCAAATCAAATCTCATGACGAGTATGCTAATTTTAAAAAGACAACTATTAGACGCCGCATCCTAAATGTGATGTCAATGGTTATGATCATTCTGCCGCATATCAATACAAGCGATGTATTTTCTTGAAACTTAAAGTGTCTTAGCCAATCGTCGCAAATGCTCATTAATTACAAACGATAAAAGGACTGTTAGAGAGATTTATTTCCTCCGTGGGAAGACGAGACCCGACAAACATTTTTTTTTTTTACAAATCAGGGTATTATTATTAACTGTAAACATATTGATATCAACACCGACGCATATTCTTGCAAAATAAATCAAAATCACTCAAGTGTTAAGATTAGAGATAAACGATACCATCACACCCAGGAAGGGATCATGACATTGTAAATAATCGTCTAGTGTTATTCAGCACCAGTCGGTGATATCACCCTGGCTTCTTCTCACTTCCTTCTTCTGACCGCTGTGCAAACTAGAGCTGTCCTAGTTCTAGTTACCTTTAACCTCTGTTATACATATCTTCTATCTGTTGTCGGCTTGTGTACCTATTTGAAACCTAGAGGAAACACTGCCAATTTAAGAGAGAGATTATAAAAATCCTTTCTACAGTAGACAGGGGAAACACCTAAATCATTCTAAATTACGAAACAAGCAACGTCTGTTCATGAAAATTATCTTTTATATTAAGTCATATTTGCTTTCTGAAATAAATTGGGCCACAAAGTCGAAATATCATGCCGTTTTCGATTACCTTAAGTTACAAATCGTCAGCTTTCTCGATTTTGACTTCGGGGTTGCTATAGTTGACGACACCTTTCTTGCCAAGAATCCCAGTAGGATTTAATCCGGTCGTTCATCGATCACAAGTAGCAATCACCCGTATTTTCTTAAACAGTCACAGTTGACATTAATATTCATGTATGCGGCGTGTCATTGGCATCGCACCTACGATGAACTACAGACGTAACGAGGAAATGCTTTTGTTTTACTTGGCGAACTCATAAAATTCTAATTTAAAAGTTTCATGTAATTTTCCCTTGAAGTAGATTTTTGACTCCATGCAAGGCTTAGAGGGAAGACCTAGATACCTGGATTCATCGCAATGACAAACTTTTAATGCATAGACAGAGGGTGTGCTTCACTCAGTAAATATTGACTTTGCCCTACCCATTGAGTGTTTTCCCTCCTTGCGACCGAAAAATGTGACTTTGATGACTTCAACGAGGCTGTAAAATCAATATATCATATTAACACGTCCGTCATGCCAATGCAGCCGTGGCAAAACTGTTTACTGGAGCTAAAACGGGCCCCTTAACTACCATGGAAGCTGCATGCGGGAGAGAGAGAGAGAGAGAGAGAGAGAGGGGGGGTAGCCTGACAAACAAAGAGACATAGACTAACATATCTAGACACAGAGACTGAGTCAGAGGTAGAGAGACAGAGAGTGACAGAGATAAGCGCGAAGATATCAAAATAGTGATAAGTTGACATGGCTTCGACATAGACCTTCATGAGCATATTCCGGTCAAAATTACGGTTATATTATCATTGACAGAAATAGAGACGAAGCAAAGTGTCAGTTACCCTATAAATTGCGCAGACCCATTTTAAATATATGTCGATCAAAGACCGTTTTCGCCGCTACAGATGTGTTGTTACTTACTTGCAACGATAAAGAGAAATTGACAATACTTTTGAATATGAACTAAGGTTGGTCAATGCAATTTCACTAAAATGAAATTCAACTCGACCTCAAACCATCTCGGTCATTGCCTTAACTCGGCATGAATAGCTTGGCAGAAATCAGATTGGTAACAAGTTACGTCAATTTTAAGCCAGTCCACGCAGCTTCTCTATCTTGAACTACTTCCATATATGACTTTAAGTAATCCAAAATCGAGTTTAATTGTCCAGATGTAACTCGGGGCTTGATGCTACAACATTGTCTTCTAAAGGTAAGCATTTTTTGTTTTGGGTCTCAAGTTCATTTTGATGTTAACTTTCGTAATTTGATTACGAATTTGATGCAATGTCGGAAAAAGGTAAAAATTCTGACCACTGGTGGCAAGGAACTAAAGAAAATTTAATCGATAGAAGGCGTTGCGGCTGACCACTAAGAACCCAGCTTGATTGACAGACTTGTATTTATGGCCAGAGTAAGGGTAGAGGTCAGTGACGGATTAGAATGGTGAGCTTAATCTCACTGAATGCCGAGACAGCGTTATCTGATTGAATAGTGTTCACAACTACAGAAAACTGCAATTTGACATCACGCTAAATTCTACATATTTGCAGATTCATATTAAAAATAAAGTTGAACCCGAACTCCAAAAAGGACACGAGATTGGGTATGGATTAATATAAATTTGTATGCTTAACAAAACGTTGAATGTTTACGAAAATACTATACCAGACAGGTCTATACATTTGTGAAACATTTTAGTCATTCAAAGATTAAAGCATGAGCTGTTTCATGTTCAGATTGAAAAGACGTGTGCGGGCGCTCCGACGTTCCGTGACCTCAACAGCGTCCGTACACCGCTGAATCTAAACCTGCATTAAGTATACAATGCAAGATCCGAGGTACATGAGTATTCCACATTGATTAAGGGTCATTAGCATAGAATTTTAATACCGAAACAATGCTCATTAGTGTATTCTGCATATTTGAATATCATTATACCTCGATCTTGCACTAATAGGCATTAAGTGTTCGGTTTCATTTTAGTGCGTAACGTGAATTGAGTTATACTCCAGATTTAAGCCGGGGCTTATTCCTACAGCATTGACTTCCAAAGACAAGATTTTTTTTGTTTAGTCCCACGTTTTTTTTTTGTGCTTGTTAACTTCCATAATTTGATTACTCGAACCTGAGAAAGATGAGAAGCTGTACTGGCGATGCCAACGCCAAAGACGATACAACCACTTGTATATTTGTTGCCATGTCATGAAGAGGTTCAAAAATCTGATCGCCGTTAAAAAGACAGTGAGTTGCTGCTGAGCACTCAGTACCCAGCTTTGTTGACAGATGTTTGTCTAGGATCACGGTAAGGGCAGAGGTCAGTGACAGATGAGGAGGATGCGCTTTATCTCACTGAATCATGTTGTGACAGCGTTATCTGATGAAATAGTGTTTACCTGAACGACATAAAATTGCGTTTTAACCGGTATTTTGACGTCATGCTAAATTTTGCAGCTTTGCAGAAGCCCACTGTGCACGGTATCAAGTTGTAATAGAGTAGCTATTAGTTCAACTCTCACCCTTATAGGGATAGGACATGGGCAGAAAATTACGACTAAAGCCGGAGAGTTGATCTGATTCTAAATTCTTCAGCTGTGCAGAAGTATATCGTGCATGGTATATTATTTAAATATAGCAACTATCATTTCGACTCGCACCCTAATAGAGATAAGAGCTGGGCTATGGATTAAGCTAGATTTATATGCTCAATGAAACGTTGTCAAAAATTCACAGCACGAGCTCTTGAATGTTCAGACTGGACATCCGTGTGCGGCGTTCCGGTGCTTCACGGTTTCCTACGCGCCTGCGTAAACTTAATGTTCGGTCTTTCATTTTCTGAGGGCAGTTGGAGTTCGATTAACACGACTACCTCTCAAGCGATCCGTTTTACATTGGAGTATTCAATTAAACAATAAGACCCCTCGATATAACGATTGCATGTGTTAATGTTCATGTTGGCCCAGTTTACTGCAGTCTTGCCAGGTTCTTTGTAATTTGTTGATACGTAAGAGACTAATGAAAAGTCTACAAGGCAGCGCAAATAATTTCTATTTCCTAAAACTAGCGTCGGGAGCAGTGACAAATACAGACATGTTGACATAGAGACATGTGTACATAATGAAATATTTGAATGAGACACAGACCAAAAATACAGCTTAATACAGGTGTACCATCAATTTAATAGATTTTTTTTTTATTTAGGTATAGACAGAGGTTGCAATCGGCAGCTCAGCTGACTACAAAGAAGTGATATGGCCCAACCAAAATAACAAACACAAACAGAGATCTGAGACAGCAAAGGGGAGAATAAATACGGCGCAAAAGTATCAAATATTGTCAAGAGTGACAACTTGAACATAAAACGCCATATACGTGTTCACGTCAAAATTACGGTTATATCGTCGTACGAAGAAATAGTGAAGTAGCAATTTTCTTCACCACTTAAATTAAGCTGATTTTTTTTTCAAAATGAGTAGATCAACGGTTATTTTCATCCTTTTAGGCGTGTTTTTAGTTACCTTAGCAAAATGGACAATATGAATAATGTTTTTCATCGGTCTGTCAAGGGGAATCAGAGGTTCAACGTAAACTCGACCTCAAAACCAACACGGTCACTGACTCAACTTGTTATGAAATTCTTTTCCGTAATCAGCTCTGTAACAACTTGAAGTCCACCCAGACCTTGCCCATTGAAGGCTGGTTTACTAAAATCTAGACTTCCTACTGAGAAGCTGGTGTTTTGAACTTATGTGATTTAAAGTCAAGCAAAAGTGAGTTATCCTCATGATATAAGCCCATGCTTCAGTGTTGTCTTCCACAGTTAATGTTTTGTCTTTTCATTGGTTGCACTTTCATTTTGCGTTAATTTCCTAAATTCTTTTTACTAATATGTTGCCATGTAGGGAAAAGTTTAAAATAGCTGTCCGTCGGCAGCAAGAAACTAAGGAAAATTTAATCGATAGGAGTTGCTGCTGACCACTAAAGGGGCGTTCACTTATTATGGTCGGGGGTGGGCTGGCAAAATCCAGGGGGCAGGGGGTCACCTTATATTTGAAAACTGCAAAGGAGGGGGTCATGTATTTTTCAAATAGCTGAGAGGGGTCACTTAATTTTGATAAGTATCCGTCCCGTAAAAGAGCATTTTCAGTGTTCAGGAATATTCTTGGAGATAAAAATGATTCGCTGCATGATTTCATTCTCTGAAGTCATTTAACTATAAATCTGAAAGTGTAATTATCTGCCACATGAGCATCTTGACTTGGCAATTCTGAGGCTTGTCTTATTGTAAATCGAGCTCACTGAGGGCAATGAACAATTTATATTACTTACATATTAGAGATATAGCAAGTTTTGTCAGGGAATTATTTTACAGTTACCTCTAGACTACTAGTACCATGAAAAGTGAAATTATGCTTTTAGGTGAAATTCCAATATAATTGTTGTCAATATCTGAAATTTCAAATACCCTATTTGAATCAAGTACATTTGTATCAATTATCAAACATCTATAACAGTAAAAATTAATTTAGTTTTGTATTGGGAAAAACTTCTTATTTTGCTCATAGACTACCATGTATAGTGAATCAACATTATCAACAGCTGATTATCAATTAAATCCAAATATCAAAATTTTGTACTCACTCTCCTGCGCAAAAGTATGGCGATCCACCTGTAAAGTTCTGTTCAATCCCTTTGAGGGGTAATGTCAAAATTATAGCAAGCCAGAAGGGAAAATCTGAACATTAACACATTTTGAGTGTAAGGGTCATTTGAAAAAATATGCCCCCTCCAAAGGCGTTTGTTTGTGCAGCTTTACTCAAGCAATGTGTGTGTGGGTGGGGGTCATGACATTTTTGTCATCTTAAAAGAGGGGTCATCAATTTTTGGTGCAATGGGTGGTGGGTTTAGCTATTTTGACTGATGCGCAGGAAGAATCAGCCTGCCCTCCCCCGGCCATAATAGCTGAACATTCCCTAAGTAGCGAGCCTCGTTGACAGACTTTAGTCTATGACCACAGTAAGGTTAGAGTTCGACAGACGAGGAAGATGCGCTGGCTGAATGTCGTGACAGCGTTATCTGATTGAATAGTGTTCACAATAACGACAGAAAATTGCGACTAAAGCAGGCGAGCTGACGTCATGCCAAGCTCTGCAGCTGTGCACAAGTATGTCGTGACGGTATACAGTTAAAATATGGCAACTATCATTTCGACTCGCACCCTAACAGATATAAGAGCTGGGCTATGGATTAAGGTAGATTTATATGCTTAACAAAACGTTGATTGTTTACTGAGGAACGATGCTAGCTTAGTAACAAGCCATGTCAATTTTTAAGTCGGCGTTTTTGCGGAGAAGCTGATATTTTGAATTTCCGTATGTGATTTAAAGTCATCCAGTCATCCAGGGGCTTGTTCCAAAAGCATTGACTTCCAAAGTTCAGATTTTTTCAGTTTGGTCCCACGTCTTTTGTGTTGTGTTAACTTCCATAATTTGATTACTCGAACCTGAGAAAGGTGAGAAACGGTGCTGGCGAGGCCAACGCCCAGGATGATGAAGACAACCGCTTGTATATTTGTTGCCATGTCATGAAGAGGTTCAAAAATCCGATCGCCGTTAAAAAGACAGTGAGTTGCTGCTGAGCACTCAGTACCCAACTTTGTAGACAGATGTTTGTCTAGGATCACGGTAATGGTAGAGGTCAGTGACTGATGAGGAGGATGCGCTTTATCTCACTGAATCATGTTGTGACAGCGTTACCTGATGAAATAGTGTTTACCTAAACGACATAAAATTTCGTTTTAACCTGCATTTTGAGGTCATGCTAAATTTTGCAGCTTTGCAGAAGCACACTGTGCACGGTATCAAATTGTAATACAGTAGCTATTAGCTCAACACACGCCAAAATGGGGATAAGACATTGGCAGGAAATTACGACCAAAGCCGGCGAGTTGATGTGATTCTAAATTCTTCAGCTGTGCAGAAGTATATCGTGCATGGTATATTATTTAAATATAGCAACTATCATTTCGACTTGCACCCTAAGAGAGATAAGAGCTGGGCTATGGATTAAGCTAGATTTTTATGCTCAATGAAACGTTGTCAAAAATTCACAGCACGAGCTCTTGAATGTTTAGACTGGACATCCGTGTGCGGCGTTCCGGTGCTTCACGGTTTCCTACTCGCCTGCGTAAACTTAATGTTCGGTCTTTCATTTTCTGAGGGCAGTTGAAGTTCGATTAACACGACTACCTCTCAAGCGATCCGTTTTACATTGGGGTATTCAATTAAACAATAAGACCCCTCGATATAACGATTGCATGTGTTAATGTTCATGTTGGCCCAGTTTACTGCAGTCTTGCTAGGTTCTTTGTAATTTGTTGATACGTAAGAGACTAATGAAAAGTCTACAAGGCAGCGCAAATAATTTCTATTTCCTAAAACTAGCGTCGGGAGCAGTGACAAATGCAGACATGTTGACATAGAAACATGTGTACATAATGAAATATTTGAATGAGACACAGACCAAAAATACAGCTTAATAAATGTGTACCATCAATTTAATAGTTTTTTATTTAGGTATAGACAGAGGTTGCAATTGGCAGCTCAGCTGACTACAAAGAAGTGATATGGCCCAACCAAAATAACAAACACAAACAGAGATCTGAGACAGCAAACGGGAGAAATACGGCACAAAAGTATTAAATATTGTCAAGCTCACAGAGTGACAACTTGAACATAAAACGCCATATACGTGTTCATGTCAAAATTGCGGTTATATCGACGTACGCAGAAATAGTGAAGTAGCAATTTTCTTCACCACTTAAATTAAGCTGAATTTTTTTTTTTTCAAAAGGAGTAGATCAACGGTTATCTTCATCCTTATAGGCGTGTTTTTAGTTACCTTAGCAAAATGGACAATGTGAACAATATTTTTCATGGGTCTGTCAAGGGGAATCGGAGGTTCAACGTTAACTCGACCTCAAAACCAACACGGTCACTGACTCAACTTGTTATGAAATTCTTTTCCGTAATCAGCTCTGTAACAACTTGAAGTCCACCCAGACCTTGCCCATTGTAAGTTGGTTAACTAAAATCTAGACTTCCTACTGAGAAGCTGGTGTTTTGAACTTATGTGATTTAAAGTCAAGCAAAAGTGAGTTATCCTCATGATATAAGCCCGTGCTTCAGTATTGTCTTCCACAGTTAAGCATGTTTTGTCTTTTCTTTGGTTGCACTTTCATTTTGCGTTAATTTCCTAAATTTTTTTACTAATATGTTGCCATGTAGGGAAAAGTTTAAAATAGCTGTCCGTCGGCAGCAAGAAACTAAGGAAAATTTAATCAATACGAGTTGCTGCTGACCACTAAAGGGGCGTTTTTATGGTCGGGGTGGGCTGGCAAAATCCAAGGGGCAGGGGGTCACCTTACATTTGAAAATTGAAAGGAGGGGGTCATGTATTTTTCAAATAGCTGAGAGGGGTCACTTGATTTTCATAAGTATCCGTCCCGTAAGAGCATTTTCAGTGTTCAGAAATATTCTTGGAGATAAAAATAATTCGCTGCATGATTTCATTCTCTGAAGTCATTTAACTATAAATCTGAAAGTGTAATTATCTGCCACATGAACATCTTGACTTGCCAATTCTGAGGCTTGTCTTATTGTAAATCGAGCTCAATGAGGGCAATGAACAATTTCTATTACTTACATATTAGAGATATAGCAAGTTTTGTCAGGGAATTATTTAACAGTTACCTCTAGACTACTAGTACCATGAAAAGTGAAATTATGCTTTTAGGTGAAATTCCAATATCATAATTGTTGTCAATATCTGAAATTTCAAATACCCTTTTTGAATCAAGTACATTTGTATCAATTATCAAATACCTATAACGGCAAAAACTAATTAAGTTTTGTATTGGGAAAAACTATTCATATTTTGCTCATAGACTACCATGTATAGTGAATCAAAAATATCAACAGCTGATTGTCAATTAAATCCAAATATCAAAATTTTGTACTCACACGCTTGCGCAAAAATATTGCGATCCACCTGTAATTTCTGTCAAATCCCTTTGAGAGGTAATTTCAAAATTATAGCAAGTCAGGAGGGAAAATTTGAACATTAACACCTCGTGAATTTGTAAGGAGGGTCATTTGAACAAATCTGAGAATTTTTTTTTATTCCATTGCTCCCACTCCAAAGGTGGTTGTGTGTGCAGCTTTACTAAAGCAATATGTGTGTGTGTGGGTGGGTTGGGGGGTCATGAATTTTTTGTCATCTTAAAAGAGCGGTCATCAATTTTTTGGTACAATGGGTGGTGGGTTAACGTATTTTGACTGATGCGCAGGAAGAATTTGCTGGCCCTCCCCGGCCATAATAACTGAACACTCCCTAAGTAGTGAGCCTCGTTGACAAACTTGTGTCTATGACCACGGTAAGGGTAGAGTTCAGTGACAGACGACGAAGATGCGCTGGCTGAATGTCGGGACAGCGTTATCTGATTGAATAGTGTTCACAATATCGACAGAAAATTGCGACTAAAGCCGGCGAGCTGACGCCATGCTAAGTTCTGGAGCTGTGCAGAAGTATGTCGTGACGGTGTACAGTTAAAATATAGCAAGTATCATTTCAACTTGCAACATAACAGATATAAGAGCTGGGCTATGGATTTAGCTAGATTTTAATGCCAGACAATGCCAGTAATGCCAGACAGGTTTATATAATTGAAACATTTTCAGTCGGTCAAAAATAAACAGCACGAGCGCTGTGGTGTTCAGACTGGACATTCTACTGCGTGCGCTCCGTCGCTCTGCGACTTCCTCGCCGCCTGTACGAGGCGCCTGCGCTCGGTTTATTCCTCGCTCTTTCATTTTCGGGGTGCGCTTGATGTTTAATTAGCCCGGTTTCCTTCAAGAGCAATCGCTTTTGCCTTGCGCTGCTGAATGCTTATCGAACAATCTGACACTCTGAGAATACGATTGTGTATACAATGATTTCATACGCTCAACAAAGCGTTTATTCTCCACCAAACGACGGTGCCTGACCAACGTTGGCATTTATTTTCAACCGATCATATCATAACCGCCCACGATCTCAGTAACTTAAGGTGTACAAGTGCCTATTGGAGCAGGAAGGGGAAATTTGGCTCTCCAAAAATTAAGAAGACACGCGGGAAAGATTACTAAAACCTGTCAATAGTTAATCTCGTTGCTTAAATCATACACAATTTAAAGTATATGGAATTTCAATATACATATTTTTGGCAAATCAAAGCAAATCAAATCTCATGACGAGTATGCTAATTTTAAAAAGACAACTATTAGACGCCGCATCCTAAATGTGATGTCAATGGTTATGATCACTCTGCTGCATTTCAATACAAGCGATGTATTTTCTTGAAACTTAAAGTGTCTTAGCCAATAGTCGCAAATGCTCACTAATCACAAACGGTAAAATGACTGTTAGAGAGATTTATTTCTTCCTTGGGAAGACGTGACCCGACGAACATTTTTTTTACAAACCAGGGTATTATTATTAACTGAAAAAATATTGATTTCAATACCGACGCAAAATCACTCAAGTGCTTAGATTAGAGATAAACACTTCAAATTTCGATATCGTCACACCCAGGAAGGGATTATGACATTGTAAATAATCGTCTAGTGTTATTCAGCACCAGTCGGTGATATCACCCTGGCTTCTTCTCACTTCCTTCTTCTGACCGCTGTGCAAAGTAGAGCTGTCATAGTTCTAGTTACCTTTAACCTCTGTTATACATATCTTCCATCTGTTGTCGGCTTGTGTACCTATTTGAAACTTAATTACAAGAGGAAACACTGCCTATTAAAGAGAGAGATTATAAAAAAATCCTTTCTGCAGTAGTAAAAAGGAAACACCAAAATCATTCTAAATTACGGAAAAAGAAAAATCTGTTAATGAAAATTTGTTTTTAGATTAAGACATATTTGCCTTCTGAAAAAAATGGGCCACAAAATCGAAATATCATGCCGTTTTGGTTTACCTTGTCCAGAAATTAAAAATCGTCATCATTTAGACTTCGCGGTTGCTGAAGTTGACGACATCTTACTTGCCAAGAATCTTAGTAGAATTTAATTGGGTCGTTCATCGATCACAAGTAGCAATCACCCGTACTTTCTTAAACAGTCACAGTTGACATAAATATTCATGACTGCGGCGTGTCATTGGCATCGCACCTACGATGCACTACAGAAGTAACGAGGAAATGCATTTGTTTTACTGGGCGAAATCATAAAATTCTAATTTAAAAGTTTCATGTTATTTTCCCTTAAAGTATATTTTCCACTTCAAGCAAGGCTTGGTGGGAAGACCTAGATACCTGGATTCATCGCAATGACAAACTTTTAATGCATAGAAAGAGGGTGTGCTTCACTCAGTAAATATTGACTTTGCCTTACCCATTGAGTGTTGTCCCTCCTTGCGACCGAAAAATGTGACTTTGATGACATCAACGAGGCTGTAAAATCATTATATCATATCAGCACGTCCGTCATGCCAATGCAGCCGTGGCAAAACTGTTTATTAGAGCTAAAACGGGCCCCTTAACTACCATCATGATGGAAGCTGCATGCGGAGAGAGAGAGAGAGAGAGAGAGAGAGAGAGAGAGAGACAGAGAGAGACAGAGAGAGAGAGACAGAGAGAGACAGAGAGAGACAGAGAGAGAGGGAGGGGGGCAGGAAGTCAGACAGACCATAGATGTAGAAATGGACCGAAAGACAAACAGACAGACACAGAAACAGAGATAGACTCTGAGGTAGAGAGACAGAGAAATAGAGAGAAGCTCGAAGATATCAAAATTGTGAGAAGTTAATGGGAGCTTCGACATAGACTTTCATGTGCCTGTTCTGGTCAAAACTACGGTTATATTGTCATCGACAGAAAAAATGACGCAGCAAGGTGTTATTTGACCATTTCATTTGTGTAGACCCATTTTGACCACTAAATTTTTACCGACTCATTTTTAAAATATGTCGATCGGAGGCCGTTTTTCTTCGCTCACTGTGTCTTTATTTAGCTAGGCAACGATTAAGAGAAATGGACAAGGTATTTGAATATGTACTGAGGGGTATTTCCAGGTAACGAGGTTCACAGTCACCTCGACTTCAATTAAACTAGGTCATTGTCCTAACTCAGCATGGATAGGTTGGGCGTAATCAACTTTGTAACAAAGTATGTCAATTTGTGACGGTCTTTCTACAGAGAAGCTGATATTTTGAACTGTTTCAACTTCACAGAGAAGCTGATATTTTGAACTGTTTCAATATGTAATTTAAAGTCAGCCATAATTGAGTTATACTTGTTCCTAGAACAATGTCTTTCAAAGTTAAGATTTTTTGTTTAGTCCCATGTTCTTTTTGTTTTAACTTCCATAATTTGATTACTAATTTGTTGCCATGTCAGGAAAATGTTCAAATATCTGATCGCCATAGCAAGGAAGTGACAACAAGTTAATCGAAATAAGGAGTTGCTGCTGAGCACTAAGTACCCAGCTTTGTTGACAGACGTATGTCTATTGCAACGGTAAGGGTAGAGGTCAGTGACAGATGCGACAAAAGCCGGGAAATTGACGTCATGATAAATTCTGCAGCTTTGGAGAAGCACATTGTGTTCGGTATCTAATTAAAGTAACTATTATTTGACCTCCCATCCTAATAGGGGTATGGGATGGTCTGTAGATTGGGGTAGATTTATATGCTCAACAAAACGTTGTCCTTGAAAGTAAGATGCAAGAGAGATCTCTATATTATATAAAAGCAAAGATTTTTAGTCATTCAAAGATTGACAGCACGAGCTCTCTAGTGTCGAGGCTAGACAGACGTGTGCGGGTGCTCTGGCGTTCCGCGACCTCCTTCGCGCCCGCACATCGCTGAATCTTATACTGTACTTAGGGGTGGACCATTGATATCGGGGAGAGGGGTCGGGAAGATTTTCAAAAAATATTTCCCAGCGAATTTCAAAGAAAAATAAATCAGCCAGAGTGGGCACAGGAACAAAAATTGGGTCACAAAGGTGGAAAAAAATCCGTCACAAGTTTCTTTCTGGTACACATTTGTTTATTTTCCGGGCGCCCTTCGGGTGCAAGTTGAAGACTGTTGACTCCTTGTTGTCTATTTTTACCTTCATCTAGCCTTGAGGACTTCGGCATGGCCAAAGCCGGAATATAGAATTAGGCAATACTAATACTATCTCCCCTCCAGATCAATTGCTACTTGTAGGTCTCCAGCCAGCCGTTTTGTGTTATGGAAATTTCGTTATGTTATAACTTTTAAACCATTTGTGGAATACGTTCAACAGACCCCTAAAGCAACCAACTGTCTGATACCTGACGAGCTGTGAGTAAGCAAATATCGTGGTCTATAAACATCGTAACGTCGTACTTTTGTACAAACATTTTTTGTTGTTTATCATTTCTTTGTATCAATTTGCATTGTAGAATGTTTTGCCTGTCTGACAGAAGGCTTTATATTTCTCATCTTTTTTGAATTTCATCTGAATCTAAAAACACCAATCGTTGATACTTGCCATGGTAAAATAAAAACAAACAGTCATGAGTACGAACAAACGCATCATAGCTGAGTGCAACTTACATCAAAGAGAAATAATTATAGCATAGTTTGGCTACTTACAGTTACCGGCCGCTCCCTGGGGCCGACCAAGACTGTACAAATAATTTTGCTAACTCGCTGTTAATGATATTTTAGACTGATCAGAAGATCATAATTGAAAACAATATTCAACGTTGTATTATCCACTTTTCAAGATATAATAATGCATGAAATTGCTCCAAATGACACTGAACAATCATTAATATTCTCACTCCCCTGCGACCCTTAGCAAGTCTTTTTACTTTGCAGCCAATTAAGCTTATACAATATTGGAACCATGCATGAGGTGAAGGTCCCCTATTTACAAACGTTTTTTAGTGATGACGTTGGATTGTTTTGCAAGAAATTGTGACAAGTATTCACCGTCTTAGTTAGAATGGAGTGAGGACTAAAGCATAGTTAATGTGCGTATCTGGGGTGTGGGGGGGGGGGGCTTCAAATTATTATGAGTTGGAAGGGGGGGTACTTGAATTCTTTGAGAAATTATTTAGGGATATTATGAACGTAGATGTACATACACGTTCTAATTGCAGTGCTAGTGTACGGCGTCACACATTTTTACTGTGCACGATTTGCCTTGTTGACTACCGTGACTATCATCAATCTACGACACCACATACTCGATTAAATCAGAAACCGTCGCTTGACCCCCGCATGACCTCGGTTCTTAGTCATGGGAATCATTTTTTTTCACTCGATTTTGCAGTCCCCTAAAAGTGATGTACAATCAGCAGCTGGCATTAATGTAAGTTGTAAAATGTTACATAAAGACAATACCACTGAGACTGTATCTTTTATTTATTAACATACTTTTGAAGATGAACGTTGTCGCTCAATAAACTCAGCACGGAATTTTTCTCCTATCCTGTCCTTCCAACCTCGGTTTACTTCTTTGAATTGACACTAAAGGCTTACTTCAAAAAAGGAAAGCCATTGACAATATCCTAAAAAATGATATGCACTGCGAAATGAGAGCTAGATCGCCCAGATTCAAGCCTGCCCATGGCAGTAGATCACGTGTACGCATCGTTTCTCTGATCAGAACAAACACTTCAAAGGTAGCCTTGAAATAAAGTTAGCTTTTTTATGTACCTGAAGTATTTGCTTCATTCCAATAGTTTAGTGCAAGTCAAACATTTGGCATAAAGAGACTTCGCAAAAATCCTACAACACTTTAAATCATCCTCTTATAGCCGTTTGCTGTCAAAAGATATAATATAACAACAGATTCCTGGCTCCATGGCTAAATGCATTATAATCCCCTGCCGGTAAGTGCAGCTTTAAGGGCAGAATAACAATCCTGCAAAAGACACGTGGACTAGGAATAATTTCGACTTTTAATGACAATAAGTATAGATATTATACAATTTTCAACAGTCTTTGATAAAATATATTAGTGCTGCTATGCGATGCTTCAGTTCAAAATTAATTTCCTGACAAAGAGGGCTACAAATCACAGAAAGTATCGTTGAAACACGCTATGTAATCACAACTAACTTTTAAAGTTGAAACTTAATGAAAGAAAATTTCAATATTTGTTAAATGTAATAAAAAAATAACGCAGAGCCGTACGTTGACGAGTGTTTTTCTTGAAGGTCTAACTACCGTTTGTACACGGGGTTGGTCTTGAGCCTTGGGCAGACGCAATGCTGTGAGCTGTCAACAAAGCTACGTGTGCCCTCATTGACATTGATCAATATAAAATGTATGATAAATTATAATCAAATAAAGTTTAAGTGTTTGGGCTCAAAGGTTGTACCAACGCCGTGTCACTAATGAAAATTACCGTTAGTACACGCGCTTGGTCCAGAGCCTTTGCCATACGCAATGCTGTTAGCTACCGACAAAGGTATGTGTGCCCTCATTGACATTGATCAATACAAACATTGTGATAAATTATAATCAAAGATATTGTAATGTTTGGGCTCAAAGGGTATCAAGGCGGTGTCACTACATGCACACGAATGGAAATTACCAGGGTTAACACTCAGTGAGGTCATTTAATACAATACTTGATTATCTGCTGCATTCAAGTAGCAAAAAATAGCAATAAAACTTGCGAACACTCATGTTCAGTCGATATCAAACAAGACCTTTATATATTGAACTGTCTGCTGCATATGTTTTATCGACTTAACTGACGCACACATTAACAAAACCGTCTTAAATTGCCTCAAAAACACTTCACAAAGTGCAAAACAAACAGTAATTATGCGTACCAATTGCAAAGTCTGACAAAGCGGCATATTGTGAATCAGCATCCAATCTCGAAGCTGGCACCGCCTTTAAATGCGACACATACCTGCAGTGTTCATGACGCAGGTCAACCCGCTTCATCTGAATAGCACGTCGATGAGGGTACCGAGATTTCTTCAGCCTTATTCTAATGCCACCCATGTACACTTCCAGGTCATGAGAGAGAGAGAGAGAGAGAGAGAGAGAGAGAGAGAGAGAGAGAGAGAGAGAGAGAGAGAGAGAGGGGCGAGGGGGTCAACGAGGATACCCTAGCTCGAGAGTGAAATACACAAATTGTAACAAGTTTCTCGCTCCTTAGGCCAAGTTTCTGATGCCAACATAATCATGTTGTGTTTATTCCTGTATATTTGAAATATCACCTTTTCGTATTGCAATTTTATTGTAATATGTTTCGGTTAAGCGTTTTGTGCCTTTGTCGCCCCAATAACCGTTCGCCCTATTGCCCTCCCATGACCAATATATTCCGTGGTGTCGATGGAATCTGTAGAGTATAAAGAAATTGTTCGTTTGATGAAAGGCTTTATATTTTTTTAATTTTACCACAATCGAAAAGCATCAATCGTTGATAGTTACCATGGTAAATAAATACAAACAGTCCTTCAAAGGTACGAACAAACACATTAAAGCTAAGTGCAACTTACGTCAAAGTAAAAGAATTATAGCATAGTTTGGCTACTGACAGTTACCGGCCGCTCCCTGTGACCGACCGAGGCTATGCAAATAATTCAGTATACTCGCTGCCAATGTTATTTTAGACTGATCAGAAGATCATAAATGAAAAAAATATTCAACTTTGTATTACCCCGTTTTCAAGATATAAGAATGCATGAAATTGCTCCAAATGGCGTTGAACTATCAATAATTTTCCCACTCCCCTGCGACCCTCTGCCAGTCTTCTTACTTTGCAGCCAATAAGCTTACACAATATAGGAACCATGCATTAGGTGAAGTCACCTATTTACTGATAATTTTGGATTTTTTGCAAGAAATGGTGGCAAGTATTCTGCGTCTAAGATAGAAATAGATTGGAGACTAAGCTATAGTGAATGCGTGGGGAGGGAGGAAGCTTCAATTTAATATGAGTTAGAAGGGGTACTTGAATCTTTTGATTAATTATTTGGTGATATTATAAACGTAGATGTATATACACGTTCTAAATTGCAGTGCTAGTGTACGGCGTCACACATCGTAACGGTGCACGCTTTGCCTTGTTGACTACCGTGATTATCACCAATCTGTACGACAAAACATACTCGATTAAATTAGAAACCGTTGCTTGACCCGCGCATGACCTCGGATTGTGAGAGTTATGAGAGCCGTTTTTTTGCACTCGATTTTGCAGTTTCCCCATAAATTAAGTGGTGCATAATTAGCTGCAATAATTGTAGCTTTGGTTGTTGGTGGGGATTGGGCTTCTGTCGTGCGGCTTGCGCCTCGCCCCAACCAAGGCCACAACTTACAAGGCAATACTCATATGTAAAACGCCACTGTGGATCTGCAGTGGACGCTCAAGGGCCGCATTATCAGACAATCTCGCCTTACCGTGTGCAAATTTCACCACAATCCTACTCCCGGATAATGTTAGAATTCTTGAAACCACGTATCGATGGTCAACTGTGCTCCTTGCAGCTGAAAAACGACAGTTTACTACTCGGGTACGAAGTCAATTTCAAAGTTGACCGCCATCGTTGAACTCTGTACCTAACCGACTAGTACCATTACATTTTAGAGGTGGCCGACAGGTGTGAGGGTCTGAATGAGCGCTAATGAAAACGGTGGCACTGGCAGTAAGCGCCAGTGGCAGTAGTTGTTGTTATTTTAACGTTATCTTTTCGGAGGATTTGAAAATGGTCGTAGGACCATTTGCTCCTTTTCAATTACTGCAAGAATACAACTATCGCTGAAAGCCAAGAGGCCAGTGAGCATTGAAAAACTTGCCATATTTATTTCTGAAGATGTGAAAGAGATATTCACTCCATGCAAAGTCTGCAGTCTCGTAATGTCTTTGCTATATTACAGATACTCGGACAAGAAGAGAACACCGCAATATTATAAGATATCCGATCGATACTTACTGCTACTAGACTATATGATATAGACGTACGTAAGATTGTTTGGTTTGGCCACAGTGGGTGGAGGGACTGCGGTTTGGCCGGATCTGTAGGCGGTAAAATCTTCGATATAGCCTATATCGGATAGTTACCCGCGATTTAACAAATTCTTGTATCGTCCAGTATCGAAGTTAGAGCCAGTCTAAGGCTTAGCCAGAGCTGTAAAGTGGTGAAATGTCTGACATATATCGGTAACTCTTTTTAGTTTTGAAGCTTATAGTGGTACATTTCCCGATCACTGTTTCAACTGTGCTAATAGTTCCGATTCATAAGTGAGACTCTAAGAGTGATGTCGACAACTTCTCTCAGAAATGGATTGTTTAGATACTCGTAGTTCTAGTACTGATAACTTTTACCAGCCAATGTTAATGACAGGCGTAGGTCAAAGATCATTTGTGTATCGAGGTACTAAAATTTGGAATTCCATTCCCCATCTATCCGTCACTGTGAAGCGTTATTGATGTTTAAATCAGAACTACATGGTTATCTTGTCCTGAAATATTGTAATGAAGTCTCTGACACACGCCTCTGTACAATTTGCATGAACACAAAGTTCCAACTGACCAGTACGTAGTTGGACTTATTGGAGAAAGTTGAGACAGAGCATCTCTCTTTATTCACCAAGTGTTATATATTGTCATGGAAATTACCCTCGCCTTTGTCCTACCCTCCCATCAATCCCATAAGCTAGCCCAAGAGAGTGTCCGGCTTTGGCTCCGGAGGCGGCTTGCAAGGCAGACACTCTAGCCATACTCGTAGGGCTACCCGTAAAGCATGCTCATTCAGCCCCTCAAACCTGTCGGCCACCCCTAAAATGTAATGGTACTAGTCGGCTGGTTACAGAGTTCAACGATGGCGGTCCAGTTTGAAATTGCCTTCTTGCCCGAGTATTAAACTGTCGTTTTTTCAGCTGCAAGAAACTCAGTTGACCATCGATACGTGGTTTCAAGAATTCTAACATTATCAGGGAGTAGGATTGTGGTGAAATTTGCACCCGGTAAGGCGAGATTGTCTGATAATGCGGTCCTGTGTGTTCCCTGAGCGTCCACTGTTGATCCACAGTGGCGTTTTACATATGAGTATTGCCTTGTAAGTTGTAGCCTTGGTTGGGGCAAGGCGCGAACCGCGCGACAGAAGCCCAATCCCCACCAACAACCAAGGCTACAATTATTCCAGCTAGTGTATAATCAGCAGCTGGCATCAAAATAAGGTGTAAAATGTTACATAAAGACAATACGACTGAGACTGTATCTTTTATTTATTAACATACTTTTGAAGATGAATTTTGTTGCTCAATAAAAGTAGCACAGAATTGTGCTCCAATTATGTCCTTCCAAGGTGCATTTTCTCGTTTGAATTGACACCTAAGATTCAAGTCACCCCATGGTAGTGGATCACGTGTACGCATCGCTTGTCTGGACAGAACAAACACTTCAAAGGTAGCCTTGAGAAAAAGTTAGCTTTTTATGTGCCTGAAGTGTTTTCTTCATTCCAATGGTATATTGTAAGTCAAACATTTGACAAAAACAAACTGCGCAAAAATATAATCCTACAGCACATTAAATCATCGTCTTATAGCCGTTTGCTGTCAAAAGGTGTACTGTAACAACATATTCCTGGCTCCATGGCTAAAAGCATTTTAATCCCCCGCCGGTAAGTGCAGCTTTAAGGGCGGAACAACAATCAAGCAAAATCGCACGTGGACTGGGAATAATTTCGAATTATAATGACACTTAATATAGATATTTCACAATTTTCAACAGACATGACTTCGATAGAAGATATTAGTACTTCTGTGCGATGCTTCGGTTCAAAATTAGTTTCCTGACAAATAGGGTTACAAATCACAGAAAGCATCATTAAAAATTGCTATGTAATCACAACTAACTTTCAAAGTTGAAACTTCATGGAAAAAATCGCAATATTTGTAAACTAACTCAGAGCCGTATTTCCTTACTGTCTAAGTACCATTTGTACACGCGGTTGGTGTAGAGCGTTTGGCATTGGCAATGCTGTGAGCTGCCGTCAAATTTATGTGTGCCCTTATTGACATTGATCAATATAAAAAAACTGTGAAAAATTATAATTCTAAGACATGAGAGAGAGAGAGAGAGAGAGAGAGAGAGAGAGAGAGGGGGGAGGGGTCAATAAGGATATCCTGGCTCGAGAGTGAACTACACACATTGCAACAAGTTCCTCGCTCTGTATGCCAAGTTTGTGATGCAAACATAATTCTGCTGTTTTTATTTATCGTAATACGCAGACTCCTAATTATCGATGTTACCGTTAAGAGTTTCGTGCCTTCGTCGCCCCAATAACCGTTCAGCCTATGCTCTTCAATGACCACATACTCGATTAAATTAGAAACTGTCGCGCGATCGCGTGACCCCCGCATGACCTAAGATTAGTGCAGAATTTTGCTCCTATTATGTCCTTCCAACTTCGGTTTACTCGTTTGAATTGACACTTAAGCCTTTCTTCGAAAGAAAAGAAAGCCATTGATAATATCCTTAAAAATGACATGCACTTCAAAATGAGCGTTAGGTCGCCAAGATTCAAGTCACCCCATGGTAGTGGATCACGTGTACGCATCGTTTGTCTGGACAGAACAAACACTTCAAAGGTAACCTTCAGAAAAAGTTAGCTTTTTTATGTGCCTGAAGTGTTTTCTTCATTCCAATGGTTTATTGTAAGTCAAACATTTCAAATAAACAGATTCCGCAAAAATATAATCCTACAGCACTTTAAATCATCGTCTCATAGCCGTTTGCTGTCAAAAGGTGCAATGTAACAACAGATTCCTGGCTCCATGGCTAGAAGCTTTTTAATCCCCCGCCGGTAAATGCAGCTTTAAGGGCGGAATGACAATCCAGCAAAATCACACGTGGACTGGGAATAATTTCGAATTATAATGACACTAAATATAGATATTTCACAATTTTCAACAGACACAAGATATTCGATACAAGATATTAGTACTGCTGTGCGATGCTTAAGTTCAAAATTAGTTTCCTGACAAATAGGGTTACAAATCACAGAAAGCATCATTGAAAATTGCTATGTAATCACAGCTAACTTTCAAAGTTGAAACTTCATGGAAAAAAATCGCAATATCTGTAAACTAACAGAGAGCCGTATTTCCTTATCGTCTAACTACCATTTGTTCACGCGGTTGGTGTAGAGCGTTGGGCATTCGCAATGCTGTGAGCTGCCGTCAAATTTATGTGTGCCCTTATTGACATTGATCAATATAAAAATACTGTGAAAAATTATAATTCTAAGACATGAGAGAGAGAGAGAGAGAGAGAGAGAGAGAGAGGAGGGGTCAATAAGGATATCCTGGCTCGAGAGTGAACTACGCAAATTGCAACAAGTTCCTCGCTCTGTATGCCAAGTTTGTGATGCAAACATAATTCTGCTGTATATATTTATTTATCGTAATACGCAGACTCCTAATTATCGATGTTACCGTTAAGAGTTTCGTGCCTTCGTCGCCCCAATAACCGTTCACTCTATGCTCTTCAATGACCACATACTCGATTAAATTAGAAACTGTCGCGCGATCGCGTGACCCCCGCATGACCTCGGATTCATAGAGACATGGGAACCATTCTTCTTCACTCAATTTTGCAGTCCCCCCATAATTTTAGTGGTTTTTTCCTGGCTCCATGGCTAAAAGCATTTTAATCCCCTGCCGGTAAGTTCAGCGTTGAGGGCAGAATGACAATCTAGCAAACAGACACGTGGACTGGGACTAACTTATAGTTTTGCTGACACTAAATACACATATTTCACAATTTTCAACACATATGACTTTCATAAAAGATATTAGTGCTGCCGTGCGAAGCTTCGATTCAAAATTACATTCCTGACAAATAGGCCTCTAAGTCAAAGAAAGCATTGTTGAAACATGCTATGTAATCACGACTAACTTTCAAAGTTCATTTCATGAAAAAAATCTCAATATTTGTTACATTAAATAAAAACTAACGCAGAGCCGTATTTCCTTACCGTCTAACAACCATTTGTACACGCTTTTGGACATAAGCAATGCTGTGAGCAACTGACAAAGGTATGTGTGCCCTCATTGACATTGATCAATATCAAAAACTGTGAATAATTATTATTCTTGGACATATGAGAGAGAGAGAGAGAGAGAGAGAGAGAGAGAGAGAGGGAGGGGGGGAGGTGTCAATAAGGATACCCTGGCTCGAGAGTGAACTGCACACATTGCAACAAGTCCCTCGCTCTGTATACCAAGTTGCTGATGCCAACATAATTCTGCTGCATTTATTTATTTATTTATTTATTTTAATACGCAGGCTCCTAATCATCCATGTTACCGTTAAGCGTTTCGTGCCTTCGTCACAAAAATAACCGTTCACCCTATGCTCTCCCATGACCACATACTCGATTAAATTAGAAACCGTCGCTTGACCCGCACATGACCTCGGATTGTAAGTCATGGGAACCATTCTTTTTCACTCGATTTTGCAGTTTCCCCCATAATTTAAGTAGTGCACAATCAGCAGGTCGCATCAATGAAAGATGTAAAACGTTACATAAAGACAATACAACTGAGACTGTATTGCAACAAGTTCCTCGCTCTGTATGCCAAGTTTGTGATGCAAACATAATTCTGCTGTATTTATTTATTGATTGTAATACGCAGACTCCTAATTATCGATGTTACCGTTAAGCGTTTCGTGCCTTCGTCTCCCCAATAACCGTTCACCCTATGCTCTTCATTGACAACATACTCGATTAAATTAGAAACTGTCGCGCGATCGCGTGACCCCCGCATGACCTCGGATTCTTAGAGACATGGGAACCATTCTCCTTCACTCAATTTTGCAGTCCCCCCATAATTTTAGTGGTGTACAATCAGCAGCTGCATCAAAGTAAGATGTTAAATGTTACATAAAGACAATGCCACTGAGACTATATCTTTTACTTATTAACATACTTTTGAAGATGAAAGTTGTCGTTCAGTAAGATTAGTGCAGAATTTTGCTCCTATTATGTCCTTCCAACTTCGGTTTACTCGTTTGAATTGACACTTAAGCCTTTCTTCGAAAAAAAAGAAAGCCATTGATAATATCCTTAAAAATGATATGCACTTCGAAATGAGCGTTATATCGGCCAGATTCAAGTCACCCCATGGTTGTGGATCACGTGTACGCATTGTTTGTCTGGACAGAACAAACACTTCAAAGGTAGCCTTGAGAAAAAGTTAGCTTTTTTATGTGCCTGAAGTGTTTGCTTCATTCCAATGGTTTATTGTAAGTCAAACATTTCACATAAACAGACTCGGCAAAAATATAATCCTACAGCACTTTAAATTATCTTATAGCCGTTTGCTGTCAAAAGGTGCAATGTAACAACAGATTCCTGGCTCCATGGCTAGAAGCATTTTAATCCCCCGCCGGTAAATGCAGCTTTAAGGGCGGAATAACAATCCAGCAAAATCACACGTGGACTGGGAATAATTTCGAATTATAATGACACTAAATATAGATATTTCACAATTTTCAACAGACATGACTTCGATAAAAGATATTAGTACTGCTTTGCGATGCTTCGGTTCAAAATTAGTTTCCTGACAAATAGGGTTACAAATCACAGAAAGCATCATTGAAAATTGCTATATAATCACAACTAACTTTCAAAGCTGAAACTTCATGGAAAAATCGCAATATTATTATATAAAATAAAAACTAACGCAGAGCCGTATTTCCTTACCGTCTAACTACCATTTGTACACGTGGTTGGTGTAGAGCGTTGGGCATACGCAATGCTGTGAGCTGCCGTCAAAGTTATGTGTGCCCTCATTGACATTGATCAATATAAAAAACTGTGAAAAAATTATAATTCTTGGACATGAGAGAGAGGGGGAAAGAGAGAAAGAGAGAGAGGGGAGGGGAAGGGTCAATAAGGATACCCTGGCTCGAGAGTGAACTACACACATTGCAACATGTTCCTCACTCTGTATGCCAAGTTTGTGATGCCAACATAATTCTGCTGTATTTATTTATTTATTTTAATACTCAGACTCCTATTCATCCATGTTACCATTAAGCGTTTCGTGCCTTCGTCGCCCCAATAACCGTTCAGCCTATGCTCTCCCATGACCACATACTCGATTAAATTATAAACCGTCGCTTGACCCCCGCATGACCTCGGATTGTGAGAGTCATGGGAACCATTCTTCTCCACTCGATTTTGCAGTCCCCCTTTCCAAATAATTTAAGTTGTGTATAATCAGCAGCTGGCATCAATGTGAGATGTAAAATGTTACATAATGATATTTTTGTTTATTAACATACTTTTGAAGATGAAAGTTATCGCTCAGTAAGATTAGCGCAGAATTTCGCTCCTATCATGTCCTTCCAACTTCGGTTTAATCGTTTGAATTGACACTCGAGCCTGTCTCCGAAAAAAAGAAAGGCATTAATAATATCCTTAAAATGATATGCACTGCGAAATTAGCCTTAAAAATAAGCTGTACGTTTGATCGCCCAGACTCAATTCCCCATGGTAGTGGATCACGTGTATACACATTGTTTATCTGGACAGAACAAACACTTCAGAGGTAACCTTGAAATAAAGTTAGCTTTTTATGTGCCTGAAGTGTTTGCTTGATTCCAGTAGTTTATTGTAAGTCAATTATTTGACATAAACAGACTTCGCAAAAAGCCTACAGCACTTTAAATCATCCTCTTATAGCCGTTTACTGTCAAAAGGTGTAATGTAACAACAGATTCTTGGCTCCATGGCTTAAAGCATTTTAATCCCCTGCCGGTAAGTTCAGCGTTGAGGGCAGAATGACAATATAGTAAACAGACACATGAACTGGGACTAACTCGGAGTTTTACTGACACAAAATAGAGATATTTCACAATTTTCAACAGATATGACTTTGATAAAAGATATTAGTTTCGCTGTGCGATGCTTCGGTCCAAAATTAATTTCAAATTCTTGACAAATAGGCCCCTAAATCACAGAAAGCATCGTTCAAACATGCTATGTAATCACGCCTAACTTTCAAAGTTGAAACTTCATGAAAAAATCGCAATATTTGTTACATGAAATAAAAACTAACAGAGAGCAGTATTTCCTTACCGTCTAACTACCCTTTATACACGCTATTGGTGTACAGCCTTGGGCATAAGCAATGCTGTGATCTGCCGACAAAGGTATGTGTGGCCTCATTGACATTGAATCAATAAAAAAAGTGTGATAAATTATAATCAAATATATTGTAAATGTTTGGGCTCAATGGTTTTATCAACGCCGTGTCACTACACGTGCACTAATGAAAATTAACGTTTTTACACGCGGTTGGTGTAGAGCCTTGGGTATACGCAATGCTGTGAGCTACCGACAAAGATATGTGTGCCCCCATTGACATTGACCAATATCAAAATTGTAATAAATTATAATCACAGATATTGTAAAGTTTGGGCTCAAAGGTTATCAACGCCGTTTTAATACATGTGCACGAATGAAACACTTAGTGGAGTCACTCGATACAACACTTGCGTATCTGCTGCAAATCAAGTAGCGCAAACAGAACAGCGATAAAACATGCGAACACTCACTGTTCAGTCGATATCGAACAGCGCATTTAGGTATTGATATGTATGCCGCATATGTTTTATCGTTTTGGCTGACGCACACTCACTGTTCAGTCGATATCGAACAGCGCATTTAGATATTGATATGTATGCCGCATATGTTTTATCGTTTTGGCTGACGCACATTAGCAAACCCGTCTTAAATCGTCTTTGAAACACTTCAAAAAGTGAAAAAACGGTTATTATACTGACCAATTCCAAAGTCTGACAAAGCAGTATATTGTGAAATAACATCCAATCTCCCAGCTGCCGTCTCCGTCATGTGCAACGCATACCTGCAGTGTCAATGACGCTTGAGAGTAAAATAAGGTCTGAAGGTTATGTCATTGTTGATGAATACATCAGGTTCAGATAAAGGTTCCACTATCTCTAGCTTTAATTTTACATATTAATAGAAGCACTAACGTGTTTGATATCTGTACAGTAAGTACAATACCTTGTGGCACAATGAGTACCTAAGTTTCGGCAAGGTCAATGTACGTCAAGGTCAGAGTTTAATGGTATGTCATTCAGTCTCTTGCTCGAGGACTGAGTGTGCCTGTGGCCTACCTCAACAGAAAACACTTCAAAGATAAATTGTTAAGGTAGACAGTGGAATCATGGCATTTATACCCATTTGCTATAAACACTGCTTTGTTAAAATTTAAGTGCTTGTCTGATTCTTATGCTTTATTTATTGAAAAGTAAACATTAGTTTATACTGTCATCGCCACTAGACACCTTAATTCATCTACTAATGGCCGATTCCTGTGTCATGCGTTAATAAGCAGTGGGTCCAAATATAGGCACAAATACACCCTGGGCTTCTACAAGAAGTACAATTGTAATGATTACAATACTTTTGAAAAGCAGATATAGGGAAGGGGCTGTTTCTAGATTAAAAACTACCCTGCTTAGTAATGTTAGCAAACGTCTAGGAGTCTTTGCTTCAGGAAAAGTGCACCATTGAATCGTCAGGTGTAGAAAAATCAAACAAACACACGATAAACTCTGTACCTTTGGCAATAGCAACAGTGGCAGTAGTTTTTAGCTCACGTGTACACACAGGTGAGCTGATGTCTGTCTGTCTGTCTGTCTGTCTGTCTGTTTGTCTTTGTACTCGACATCTCAAAAACGGCACATCAGATCAGAATCAAATATGGTACATAGATTCAGTTTGCAAATGGCAAGAACTGATTAGATTTTGGTGGATGTGGCTTGCTAACGTTTTGCTTATTTGCATAATTAATGATTTTGGAAAAAAACGGATATACATTGAGAATGACTTCACATAATTTGATGAGATTTGCTACAAGTTTTGATTACACCAAGATATATCGGCCGTGAAGATATTAAGGGATGACACGAAAGATAATTGCTAATTTCCATATTTAATGAACTTTCCTAATTAGAGATATGTATCTGAATTTTCTTGACCAAAATTGATGAAACTTGCTATGTACATTGAAGATACTATAATACAACATTATTGAAAGTCGTTAAGCATTTTTACTTCAGCCAATTCCTAATTTGCACATTTGATACTTTCCTAATCAGGGATATTTATCTGAATTGACTAGACAAAGGTTGAAGTACCTTGCTATTTACATTAAATATACTATGATGTGACATTATTGAAAGTCATTAAGCATTTTACTTAAGCCAATTCCTATTTTGCATATTTAATGATAACATTTGTGTCCATTCCGAATTGCATAGTTAATGAACTTTCCTAATTAGGGATATATACTGGGATTTAATTGATCAAAGTTGGCAAAACATGCTATGACTATGTACCAGGTTATAACAATATTGAAAGTCATTTCGCATTTTCATGTCAGCTAATTTATAATTTGCATATCTAATAAACTTTCAAAGTTTGGCATATATAGCTTGAAGGACTTGACCAAAGCCAATTACACGTGCTATATTAATACGATGGTTTCAATCGGGTAAGTGGTGATGCAATGACAGCACTAGTCAAAGAAATAATTATTTTTATGTCAGTTTATTACATATTTGAATACTTAGTGGCCTTTCGAATTGATCTGCGGTGAATATTGTTCATAATGGTGATCATAACACTTTCAATGAAGTTGCAAACATGTAACAAAGGTTCTAATTTACACACAAATGCAATATATAATGAAAGACGCGAGCATTTTCAGTTCATATCTAGTTACTGTAAAGTATTCTTAAGGTAGAATGTGCCGTGACGCCTGACTCACTTGGAAATGTGAGGAGATTATGAAGTTTACATTATCTTATATTTGTAAAATGTCGCAAAAGTCTATATCTCTCAATGGGTCAGATTTAGGAAGATTTTCTGTAACTCAGTGAAGTTTATATATTTCAATCAGTCAAGTGGTACCTGATCTCAGTTACTTATAGTGTACGAATGTCAATTGTTGCTTGAAAGGATAATAGATTTAAAAAAAACCTTGAAATTAAAATGGGGAAGATGTGAAGAAATGCATTTTAGCAGTTTAGCTCGTAGTTCAAAGACATGCTAATATTAAAAAAAAGGAATTGTAACATTGCTTTTTCTTCGGCATTGAATATTTACAACGTCTGCGAATGACGTCTTTGCGTTCATGCTAATTTTAAAGTAAATTTTCCCTTTCTGCGTTCATTGTAAATCAAATTTGTAAATGTTTTAGACGTTGCTGAAGGAGAAATTATGTTCCTCATACACTAACAGTCTACAGCAATGTTCTTCAAAATGATCCATTTTGATACAAAATATGCCACAGGAAAGGTTCAGGACACCACTGTTATTGAGTGATATCGAGATTCTCCGCCCTTATTGTAATGCTACCTATGTGCACTTCAAAGTCATGAGAGAGAGAGAGAGAGAGAGAGAGAGAGAGAGAGAGAGAGAGAGAGAGAGACAGACAGACAGACAGACAGACAGACAGACAGACAGACAGACAGACAGAGGGTCAATTAGGATACCCTAGTTAGAGAATGAAATACACGCATTGTAACAAGTTACTTGCTGTGTTGGCCAAGCTATATCTTTACCTTGTTATGTCAAAAATCCTTGGATACCCATACTGTTAACTTTTCTCGTGCAAATGATAACTTATTAATTTCTGATGCCTAACTAACTTCTTACTTTCTGATGCCTACATAATTCTGATCTGTTTATTACTGTATATAAGAGATATCACCGTTTTCGTATTGCAATGTTATTGTAATAAGCAGATTCCGTATCATCCAGGTTACGGTGGAACGTTGCTTGCCTTGGTCGACCCAATACCCCACGCCCTATTGCTCTCCCCATCAACTTGTTTATAGAGGTTTTATATAAAAAACAACACCAAATCCCTCCAATAAGTTCGTATGAATTTATGTTTGTTCTTGCGTTTGCGAATGAACAGCTTCTACATTTTCCGGATCAAAGGATAGACCATAGTTAATCTCGGAAATGTCTTTTCATGTTTGCCAATAATCCGGCTACGTGAGATTATGTATTCCAGACACAATGGTCTGAACTTAGCATGCTCTTACTCATACTAAAATGGTCCCACGGGTAATGCGTTATTATTATATACAAAAAACTGACGCACAGTTTACCAGGTATTTACCATATGACGTGCTTTGCGGGGTGGGGTCATTATTTGTTGTTTAAATGTAGTAAGAAGAGGAGGGCGCGCATTGATTCAATTAATTCTGTTAAAGCGCGTTCTATTGTTCAGCCTGGCAACAGAAAATTTTCAACTTGAGTATAGTCAACACTGTAATGGCATGGTAATCCTAGTAGCAATTCAAAATAACATCGTATTTGATTAAAATAAAGGTCACTTCAACATACAGTATGGCAGGGTCACAGGCGGGGGAGGGGCTGAGTGAGGCAGGTTGATATACTCAACAAAACGTTTTTACACAGGAATGCAATTTCCTTTTTCTTTTTTTTTTTCAAATTGCTCGAAAAAACGACAGATTCAATGCGAGAGAGAGTGTGTGTGTCTCTCTGTGTCTGGGTGTGTTAGAGACCACAAGGGATATGTTATCATGAATGTCAAACGCCTTCCCAGATTAATATCTTAGTAAGTCAACAATTCTTAGATATTTCTGCAGAACGTGTTTCATATGTAAATCTTAACTTAGCTTTGGACCATGCATCAATAATCTCATAGTGCTTACCTTTTCCTTTATGAGATACCGCCGTCTTCGATTCATCCTGGTTACCATTGATCGCTCCGTATCTAGATCGCCAACATTAATTTTTGACCTATTGCATTAAAATTACCAACTTATGAGGTGATACATAAAATATTTTTCATTCTCCGTGTTGGAAACATTAATAGCTTGAATATTTTCAGGGTTCTGATATACGCTGAAGTAAACCTAAGTATGTAACCTTTCCTGTTTTTCTTCTGTAACCAAGATGTACGAGATGCTGTATTGCAGGCACTGCAATCTGAACTTTGACACGCTTTTGCTCTTTTACGACTCGATCAAGCCTCCTATCTATTATATGATCGTGTCTGGACCCGATCATGACTTGCCATGATAAACGTTTTATCATGTTGCTGTGGAAGACATCAAAACAACTTAGAAAGGGGAGTGTAAACATGGCACATTTCCAGACCAGCATTTTTATCAAGTGCAGCAAAAGTAGAAACGCGCAGTGTGATGAAGTGGATAAGGAAAATATATTTGTCTCAAAAAATAACCAAAAGATTTAATTTGGCGTTAGGAAGATTAAAAAGACGAAAGTTCAATTTTGCCCATACAGTTAACAGTGGTTGGCAGCCATTTTGAATTCCAAGCGTTGATAAATATTTTTGAAAAGTGTTTGTCTAGTACCACACTTTGCACTTATTTACTACAGACTTCGAAATATTATGGAATAAGATTTACTCATCAAAAACTAAGCAAAAGTTTAAATGGTTTGATTTCGAGGCGAAGAGCACTTTCAAAAATAAGAGATGACAATTTCAACAAAATTATTTTACCATACATTCTCTTTCGTCCTTCAATTTGCTCTTGGATTGGACGAAAATATATTTTGAAGGACAGCTAATTTTAGGAAATTTCAAATGTATTTCTTACATTTCCAAGTAATAAAAGTAAATGACACAATGTAGGATATTCAGTATGATATATCAAGGCCTTGTTGTCTGTTTGTACCTGCATCTCGTCTAGAAGACTAAGGCATCACCAAAACCGGGATATAGAATTTAGCAACGCTGATAGTTGCATCTCCCCATAAGACCAACTTCCACAGACACGCCCATGGGTGTCCCGCAAGCCGTTTTACATTTGGCAATTTAGTTAATGTTTAACTATTAAACCATTCATGGGATATGTTGAAAGAAATCACTAAAGCAACCATTTGCATGATACTTGACGAGCTGTAAGTCTAGATCATGGTCTATAAACTGAAATTGTAATGTTGTACGAACAAGTGTTGTTGTCAAGCACTTTTCTTGTATCAACGGGAACGGTAGAATATTAACATTTCGTCTG
Source organism: Ptychodera flava (assembly GCA_001465055.1). Lineage (NCBI taxonomy): Eukaryota > Metazoa > Hemichordata > Enteropneusta > Ptychoderidae > Ptychodera > Ptychodera flava. The sequence goes on along the minus strand of LD350070.1, from coordinate 272,937 downwards.
TCTGATGGAACGCTTCATAGTTCTTATCTCCTTCAAATTTTAATCGAATCCAAATAAAATAAATCGTCGATAGTTGCCATGGTAAAAGAAAAACAAACAATCATTTAAAAAGTACAAACAATCACATCAAAGCTATGTGCCAGTTACATAAAAGAGCCCGAGAAAGATTTATAACATAGTTTGGCTACTGATAGTTATCAGCCGCTCCGTGAGGCCGACCGACGCTTTGCAGCTCGCTGTTAATTTTATTCTAGGCTGACTGGAAGATCATAATCGAAACAATATTGAAGAAACGTTGTAGTGCCCATGGTTTCAAATTATAAGAATGCGTGAAATTGCTGTAAATGGCGTGGAACAAGCAATAATATTTTCATTGCCCCTTCGACCCTCGTACAGTCTTTCTCTTTGCTGCCAATACACAATTATATTGAAACCCCGCATAAAACACCATGAGGTGAAGTCATCTAGTTTCAAACGACTTTTTGGTGATTACTTTAGGGTTTTTTCTGCAAATAGTATTCTGCGCATTACAAAGAAATTGGTCGCGGAGTAACGCTATGGTTTATGGGGGCTTCAAATCACTCTAAGTTGGAAGGGGGTACGTGAATCTTTTGAGAGATTATTCGGGTATAATATGAGCATAGATGCACATACACGTTCTAAATGCAGTGAGTGTTTGTTGTCAAACATTGTAGCAGTGCACGCTTTGCCTTGTTGACTGCCGTGACTGTCACCAATCGGTACGACACCACATAGTTGTCGCTTGACCCGCGCATGACCTCGGATTCTTAGAGCCATGGGAACCATTCTTTTTCACTCGTTGGTTGTCAACCCATAATTTAAGTGGTGTACAATCAGCAGCTGGCATCAATGTAAGATGTAAAATGTTACATAAAGACAATACCACTGAGACTGTATCTTTTATTTATTACTATACTTTTGAAGATGAAAGTTGTTGCTCAATAAACGTAGCACAGCTCTTGCTCCTATCCTGTCCTTCCAACTTCGGTTTACTCGTTTGAATTGACACTTCAGCCTTTCTTCGAAAAAAAGAAAGCCATTGACAATATCCCTAAAATGATATGCACTGCGAAATGAGCGTTAGATCGCCCAGACTCAATTTCCCCATGGTTGTGGATCACGTGTATACACATCGTTTGTCTGGACAGAACAAACACTTCAGAGGTAACCTTTAAATAAAGTTAGCTCTATGTACCTGCAGTGTTTGCTTCATTCCAATAGTTTATTGCAAGTCAAACATTTGACATAAACAAACTTCGCAAAAATCCTACAGCACTTTAAATCATCCTCTTCTAGCCGTTTGCTGTCGAAAGGTATAATACAACAACAGATTCCTGGCTCCGTGGCTAAAAGCATTTTAATCCCCTGCCGGTAAGTTCAGCGTTAAGGGCAGAAAACAATCTAGCAAACAAAAACGTGTACTTGGAATAATTTCGAATTATAATGACACTTACTAGTATGGATATTTAACAATTTTCAACAGACATCATTTTGATAAAAGATATAAGTGATGCTTTGCGATGCCTCGGTTCAAAATTAATTTCCTGACGAATACGAATCACAGAAAGCATCGTTGAAACATGCTACGTGCACAACTAAGTTTTAAAGTTGAAACTTAATGAAAGAAAATCGCAATATTTGCTACATGAAAAAGCTGTGTTTCCTTAACGTCTAATTACCATTTGTACACGGGGTTAGTGTATTGCCTTTGGCATACGCAATGCTGTGAGCTGCCGACAAAGGTATGTGTGCCCTCATTGAAATTAATCAATATAAAAACTGTGATAAATTGTAATCAAAGATATTGTAAATGTGTGGGCTCAAATGTTATCAGCCTCGTGTCAATACATTAGCACGAATGAAAATTGCAGGAGTTAACACTTAGTGGAGTCACTCGATACAACACTTGCGTAGCTGCTGCACACCAAGGAGCGAAAATGAACAGCGATAAAGCAAGCAAACACTCACGTTCAGTCGATATAGAACAGCGCCTTTATATATTGATATGTCTGCCGCATATTTTTTTTTAGGTTTAGCTGACGCACATACTAACAAACCCGTCTTTAATCGTCTTTGAAACACTTCAAATAGTCCAAACAAACGGTAATTATGCTGACCAATTTCAAAGTCTGACAGAGCAGCATATTGTGAAATAGCATCTATTATATCATACCAGTATATTGATTGCGCAAATGCAGCGATCTGATTGGTCGAGCCTTGAAATGAACCGTGGTACATTAGCGATACACCATGGTTGGCACACGCACGAGCTTTCGGCAAGAGCGAGAAACATATTTGACGTTTCATGAGTGTACCAGTGGGTTGCCTCGACAGGAAACACTTCACAGATAACATGTACAGGTAGACCGAGTAAACACGGCATTTATTCCCCTTTGCCATAAATACTGCTTTGTTTAAATTTACCTTAATTTAAGTGCTTGTCTGATCCTTAACACTATATTCATTGAAAAGTAAACATTGGTCTAGACTTTTTTTCGCCACTAGACACCTTAAATCTAATAATCGATTGCGATGTCAAGCATGAAGAAGTAATGAGTCCAAAGATAGGCACAAATACACCCTGGGCGTCTACTTCAAAATGCTAGTATTGCAATTGTAATATTTTTTAAAGGCAGATAGGGGGCTGTTTCCGTATTAAAAACTCCTCAGCTTCGCAATATTAGCTACAGTCGAGAAATCTTTGGTCCAGAAAAGGTACACCATTGAATCGTCTGGGGTAGAAAAATCAGACAAACACACAATAAACTGAAATTTTCGTTGGCAATAATTTTACTCAGGCTGTAGACTGCTACAATGGTAAAATGTGCCGCGAAGAGAACGGTTTGCACTTTGAATTTGTACAATGCTATCCTAGTCTTTTCTGCCTTTATGTACTCACTTTGAAATGTGAGGATATTGTGAATTATTGTGCATTATCTTCTCTTTGTGAAATATCTAAAACAGGTCCACTTTTCTCAATGGGTCATTTTGAATTTCTTATCGGTAATAGTACGTTTTTCTCAACTTCCAAACTTTTCATGTTGGTATGGCACAGAGTAATCTAACAAAGTAATGAATCAGCAACTTCAAAGTTTGTTATCCTTGTATCATGACAACAACCATGACAACATATCCAAACAAATGAACAACACGTCTGATGATGACGTCATTTCCTCCTGTCAATGGTGCTAGCTTTCGAAAGCAGAGAAACCACGGAAATTTCAAATTAAAAGAAATGTGGTGTACATGTTAATTGAAAACGACGCATTTCGACAGTCTTATTGTTTCAGAGGATTTAGTTTCTCGGTAAACGATTTTTTTTCGCATTTTTGTTTGCAACCCTTCTGTTATCAGGTAGTTGGCAAGACTTAGTTTTCTTTTCAACCGTGGAACGGTTCAACGAATCATGATGTTGAATGTGTGACTTCATACTTTATTCACACTGAAGCATTCATCATAAATGACGTGTCCGATCCTCCACAGACATTGAATTAATTCAAAATACAGGCACGCCCCACGAAACTGACGTTGACCAATCAGAGACATTGCCTTGCCATTCACAGCGGAGCTGCCAAGTCGCCTACAAGTACTTAACGTCATCATAGGGTGGAGTCAGCATGCGCCCAAGCATATAAAGGGGGCTGGTAATGACATGTAACGCCCAGTACGGAGAAGACAACCGACATGACAATGAGGTAAGTAGAAATTTGTTTGTCTCCTGATTTAGTTCTGTTCCTAGGCAATCAACAGTTTTTGTTACATCCTTCGGGTTCCATATTTCTTTTCGCGCGTACTCAGTTATATCACGTCTGTTGCTGTAACCTGTGGAGTTTTAGCGTTCAACAAGTTTCTGTATTTTTACAGTACGCGCATTTGTCCAAATTTAGGCTACGCGTTTGGCATGTTTGGCCTCAGACTTACCGATTTATTCAGCCACTACACAACAATATTTCGTCCATTGGTGACGTCGCCGTGACTTTTTCCAAAATTCATTAATCTAATATGTTGAATAACAGAAAATATGTCTGAATAACTCTGTTATTTTAAAACTGCATAAATGCAATAAATACACTGAATGGTTGGTGACGTCTGTACTAAGAGTAGTAGCAACGTGGCTCACGATGCCTACTACAAGCTTAAGGCTGACTACAGTGCCGCGTATCTTGGACCTCCAAAATTCGCTGACGGTGACGTAAAATGGGTGTTTAAAGGAGTTAGGTTAGTAATAGCCTCATGCAGAAAATACAGCTCAACATGGACTTGGGCAGAGTGGGGGTCGCATGGGGCTTGCCCGTATCTAGTTTAACACGTCACTCAGTTTGCCCTAGTCCAGACTGGGCAAGAGGTTTAAGTAATCTGATATAATTTATATGTTTAGCGCAAAATAATGGCACCACTATTTATTTTAAACTGCGAGATTTAAATGTAGCTAATCTGCAAGTTTACTTAAGTTGTGTGCAAATAGTCATCACTCTCTATGCAACGAATTAAACCAGAAAATCGATTCTGACATAGTGTCCTCTGAGGTGGATGTTATCATTTGGCCTCCCATAAAATGGAAGGGGCCGTTGATATTAATTTTGCATATTTGATAGACAAAGCCATTATGTTTTATATTCTCCGTTTATGTATGAGATGACAGGAAGCAAAAAAGGAAGAGCTAATCAATGTACATGTTATGAATTTATTTCAGGGCAAACTGCATTATTTTGACTGTCATTTGCGTGGCAGCTCTGTCGCAACATGCATTTGCAGTCGTGGGTAAGATTTTATTTTGTTTAATTAACGTTTAGTTTAAATAAGTTGTGTGAACGCAATAAGGGCTCACTTGCACGCAAGCGACAATGAAGAGGATCTGAAAAATTTAATATCACAAAGCATAGGTTTATGCTACGGTATGTTGTGCCTCGGGAACAGATATTCGGCCTATTAATATAGAAATAACCGGCGACGCGCTGACCATTAACGTTTATTTGTGGGCAAGGGCGAGAGGAAAGCCAAAAATTAACGGGCGAGGCTTGCCGAGCCCGTTAATTTGGCTTTCCTCGAGCCCGCGCCCATAAATAAACGTTAATGGTCAGAGCGGAGTCTATTATTTCCATTATATTATCAGCAAACCCAAGAAAACCGTCAAAATTTCCGAAAATTTCAGGAGCGAACGACAACTGGGCCCCAGAAACTGAGCAATACGCGACGCACTGTCACGCGCGCTTTAAAAAATTGGCAAATCCGGAGATGTTTTCAGAAAAAAGTATCTCAACTTGACCTACAAGTGCCCCTTTTTATTTTGTGATTGATTATGATTTACGTTTCAGCTGTACAGTTACGATACTTTGAGTTGTTAATCTTATTATTCATATTCACGGGCATGTAAACAAACCATTACTATGTATTTGTGGTCAGTCACGTGGTTCAGCTCGACCAATCAAAATGCGACGGGCAGGGCATGGTAATATAATTGTTCACAACTGCCTTTAGATCTACATCTACAACTTGTGAAGGTTCATTTTAAAACTGTTGGAGTTTAAAAAAGATTTAGGCGTATACCGTCTCAGGTGACTACATGTTTTTGTTTTTTTCTGCAAACTATGAAGATACACTGTACAAGACGGCCAATGGCCTGTAGCACTAAATAAAATATCATATCATATTTTCGAAAATAGCTAATTTTAGCTAATTCCCATAGTATTAACACGGGAAGTGCAGCCGTTCTGATTTTCAACTGTTAATAACCCTCATTTACTTTTGTAAATCCAGTACCAACCTATGCACAGGGACCCCTGACTTTTATTCCTGATTTGGTAATTAAAAATTATGCTAATAACAATGCCGATTTGAGTGTTTGACACACATTTACATAATATATTGTCAAAATTAATATATTCGCAAAGTCGCAGTACGTAGTAACCGCAATATGCAATTCATATCAAATCCTTGCGTAATTGTTACATATTTAGCTCGGCGTTAACGAGCACCTCAAAGTTTATAAAAAAAAAACGAAGAAAACACTGTAATTTTTTCCCTCCTTCGAACAGTGATACATGTTGAGGTGTGGTCGGTTGAGAGATCTTTTAACTTTCTACATTGTTTTGTATTTATTGACTTGCAGACTTGGCCACCGGAGCACTTACTATCGCAGGCAGCACCCCTATAGACTGTGCAAGTACTCCAACTGTCACATTTGATCTACACGTGTGCGATATTGGTGGCGATGGTGGTGAAATCACAGCGGTTAAGTTTTACTACACTGACAGTAGCAACTACGAAGATGCATCATCAGAATCTAGTGCGCATGATTCATCGGCAAGTTTACCACAAAGTGTAACGGCAGGGAGTGACCACACATTCTCTAGCGAAACTGTAGCACTGACTGACGCTACAAGCTGTGGGAGCTGGGATCATCTTTGTGTAGTTATTACCGTAACAAGTGACACTGAATCAACAAACGATGACTCTTGCATACTACTAACTCTAGCTTCAGATAGTACAGACAATTGTCCAGGTAAGTATTCAATTATACAACTTTAAATGTGCATGTCCTATATCAACTTTCAGTGTAATCGCTGCGAAATTTAATTTGAATGTTAAACCTTTAGTCTATCCTTGTTTATAAATATGAGGTTATTTGTCTTTCTGTAGACATTCAAACAGTTATCATTTACTACAGTCACAAGTTACTTATTTATTGTGCTTGTCCAGTACGATGTACAATGTTTCATTACAAAGTAATTCTCCAGTAAAAATACCTCAGTGGTCGCCTGTGTTGGTCACTGTATCTTCCACTCAGGCTGTTTCGGTTTATATGCTTCATCGTAGGTTATCTGAGCACTTTATTTCATTTTAATATTGTGTTCGTCTGCTTATTCATTATGCTTTGATTATTCTTTCTGGGTTACTGTTTTTGTGTCTCAATCATTATGCAATATGGCTCCTCGTTTCTGTCATTTTGTGGCTTAAGGCAGCATACGCCTTGGGGACAGATGTTCCCACTCTTAAAATTTTCAAAAACTTTTCTTGTCTACCACTTATTGGTGATTATATTGATCTTTGAGGAAGCAAATTTAGGATAATGAAATATTCTATAATTCTCCTATAAGGGTTAACGTAGGCGGCCATTTTGAACTTCAAATATCGGTCATTTTCATGTTATTTGTTTCGCTGGTATGAAAATTGGCACAGCGATCCCTTCAGTTTCATTTTTAACCTCGAAAGAAAATGATTTAGAATTACATTGAGAAAAGTTAGAACTAAGGTTTACATATATTTTTGAGGTAGAGGCTCATTTAATCTTTTAATATATTTTATTTGTAAAAAGCAATCCTACTGAGAAAAAATATTGCTCTCGTAATTGCTTTTAATTACCATAAGCCTGGATACTTTCTATTTGAAGTGATTTCAGCCTTCGTTCAAGGTGAAGTGTATTTTGGATGAAATTGAGGCTGTGACCTTTACTTTGAACAGGTGCAGCCAACGGAGCTTTTCATCAAAAAAGCTATTGTGGGAGCAACTTTTTGAGGGCAGTGGAAATTTTAACTTTGTTTGGGCAGGGAACATATTTTTAGCAGGCAGGGAGCAGTGAGGATATCGGTTGATTGGCCTGGAGACTTGGACCTAGGAAAAACGATAAGAGGGGAAGTTACTTGTAAAACGTATACATTGGAAGTTGGGCCGTTTTATAAAATTGAATATGAGTGTGGTGTTTCCTGGGAGGGGGCCACAGGGCAAATACACCATATCAACTAAACCAAATAGAAGGCCACTGCAGTATATGTCTGCAGGGGAATGTTAATTTTAACGGGAAATGTTTTTACAGGGCAGGGAAAAATCGACAGGTTTTTTCATCACAAGGCAGGGTAGCCTCATGTCTGCAGGGGAATTATAAAGGGGAATTTTTTTTCAAGGGCAGGAGAAATCGACAATTTTTTTCACTACAGGCAGGGAGGGAAGCTTCTAAAATTCACAATGGGTTGGGGAAAAAGGCAAGGCATATGGGGATTGGGTAAAAATGAAGTTTGAGTGCGGGAGGGTTAGTCAAAAAATGTTCAGTTGGCGGGAAAATTGTGAACAGCTAATTTATTACCTTCTGGACTTAAAATTAGTCAGATCACATTACTTGTCCTTCACAAGATATCTTATCATAATAAGGATCCTTTAAAAGTGCATTGTTAGTTTGTAAATTACCAGACTGACAATGATAGTTTTGGAAAAGAAGGCGACGTCGTGTCATCAGCATAAGGACAGTTGTACTGTCTAAATAACGAATGATGCATTGGCAAGCATGCTGGTCAAATAAAAACATATCATAACAACATTGATAACAACATTGATAAAAACATTGATATCCACGTCATTAATGTATATTTGTCTTGATTACAGCAACGCCGACTACTGCAGCACCAGATCCGACGAGTGGCGGTACACCGTGTAGTACATGTACTGATGACCCGCCAGGTACGAAATCGTAAATAACACATTTTTATGACCTCACTTCCTGGTATTTTTGTTCGATTCAATCAACATAGTTGCTTGTATACCCGACGACGACTTACCAACTGAAATCTTTACTTAACTCGAAATAATCCATTTTCAAACAAAGATGCATTGTACCGCAACTGCTACAAAACTCCGAATTTCGAATACTATATGTTCCAAAAATGCAACGAAGTAAGGTCCTATACATGAGCATTGCTTATGCAGTATTGTCTTTCGCACAAGTTTCACAAAAATTCAATATATGAAATCGTACAGTCATATACATATATTTTAATATTTAATACAAAAATAGTATTAACCAAAGAACAGTTTGGGGACTTACCAAACGTAGTAGATAACAATTTAACCATATGGCCTATATAGTAACTTTTCATCACAATGAGACTATAGCCTAGTAGCAGATTTACGTATGCTGTTTAGACTTGTTTTTTAAATATAATATCTGATAAAAATTTTTCAAAAGTAAAGATATTACTATATTTGGTAAGTTCCCGAACTGAAAAAGAAACTCAATTTCTCTTGCTGTAGGTTCAACATCATCGACAAATAGCACCGAAACTGCAACGGGTAAGCGAAATAACGCCATTTTCAGAAAACTTTTCACGCTCAACATTTTACAGATGAAGTTCATCTGTAACGACGAACATCTAATTTATATTTTCTCAGTCAGATGTATTTGTAATGTATCTATGCTATGCACTCTAGCATCTGTGCATTTGCTACTTTGAAGAACTAAATATATGCAGCCATTGGCAATCATTACAATAATCAAGTCCTTAAAGGTATACTGTCACCTGTTCCAATTTTGCCACAGTTACCATGGAAAGAGACAATCTAACTAATCGCAGATTTTAAGCGGGTGGCTGCCTTTAAAAACAGCGCCCTCACATTGGCATTTTGAATACAAAGGAACGCCCCTTTGACCATATATGGGCATATCCAGATTACAGGTGACTGTATACCTTTAATCCTCAAATGAAGACAACTGATATTATTAGTTTATTGAACTGCTGTATGTTGAGTATTGGTGAGATTTTTCCAGAGTGCTTTTAGATGCCTTTTTCTTTCATAAAAGAGTTGATACTTTAGTTCAAAAGAAAACGGGGCAAAGAGTGAATCTATCTGCGTCTAGCATTGCACAGGACAATTTGAAAATTGCCCATTTGAGCAACTTGATTGGACTTTTGACTTCAGTGAGTATAAATTTTCTCACTCTACAGAGAGTTCAGCATATGCCTTCTCAGTTGGCAGATATCTAATGGTGCCAAGTTTGATCGCTGCAATGGTGGCAATTCTTTGAAAACAGTCAGAGGTAAAGCTCTGCTCTCGTTGTTTATCTGTTAAGCTCAAACGTCACGTTTCCTGATGACTGTTCCATTTCATACAGCATGAAATCTACAACATTAGCAACACATGTATACTTGGCAATATCCAATATACAATCCAAACTTCCATAAAGAAAGCTGAAGAAACTTATTCGCATACTTCTTTCAAATTTTAAATCAAAGCTGTGTCTTTTGCCAACAGGTTGCGCCTCCATAGCTGATTGGGATGAAGATTCGATCTTTTCTTGGACTCATTTGTTACATACAGATTGATGCCTCATAACTCTGGTCGTTGACCCCGTGAAATCAGGAAAACTCGTTCAACTCGCCCCGCTGTATCTTCAATGACGATTTTCCGAAACCCCTGCTCTAGTCAGGCTTTTTGAACGTTTTACCTTGGTTTTCACTTTCAATTCATAAAAATAACTTACCGGAGGATAGGATCAGAAAGGCTTTTGCTAAGTAAAATGATAGATTTCTCTGGCTTTCTGACTGTTAATGTAATAACGTAATACCAAGTATTTCAAATGTTAAATGCCCCTACAATAGAGACATACTGGCATCGACCTTAGATGGAAGGGCAACAACAATTTTGTCGTTAACTTTACCCCCTGATCAACAAGTGGCCCTGTCGATCTCATCCAGTAATCGGTGAAAAATACTTTCTCTGATCGAGTTCTCTTGTTCGATCAAAAATGAAAACTACAGTTCAACATGTACATGTCAACAGAAATATATAATGCAATAATGACAACTGATGTTGGGGGCGCTATGACGGTGCTATGGATGACATCAATGATGCTAGACATTGCTCTTTGGTGCATAGTATAAACCATTTGATGAACGACTCCGTACCTGAAAGCCTTCCTGTTGGTTAGAAAATTTATACCATTTCTCAGAATTTTTGGTGAACACAATTGCAAGTTTGTGCACTTTTGAACAGACGTTCCGCATATTCCAGCATAGTTATGTTCACACGTAATTTACTATGCCACGCCTATGAGGAACGTGTTGTTGACAAACTCGTCATGTTATCTGTAATGACTTCAGTTTACCGTGAATAAAGAGAATAAAAAAATGTATTTACTGTGTTACGCTTTGATAGCCATTTGAGTGCATGTAAGTGTCTTAATATAACGTCTTGAAGATTCTACGTAAAACCAGGCAGAGCAGATTACCAGTCTCTTCTAAGGGAATTTGTCAGTCGCCCTGGCCAATAGCACATATTTAAGTGATAAACGTGTCATGCGCTGCTACCTGGATCTAGTTCAGTAATCCTTGGTACATATAAACTGAAACGTCGTTGCCAGATCACGGTCAAAAACGAACGGGTGATGCAATGTTAATGTAGTTGAGAAATTCAGTTCGTAGGGCGTGTTTGTTTTAGCTAGACTTATATTTGAGTGACTCAAAAACTACTTGCTTTCTCCAATGTCAGTTTATATAATTTCTCGGTACTAGTGAGGAAGAGTGGACGCTTACCTTTAAAAACAATCTGACTAGCTTTTCTGCTTAGGTATGTATACGTACGCCAGCCATGATTAGGGACTGTGCCCTCACCCTAACTACTTTTCTACAGTGACCTAGGGAGGACTTTGCTGTCAAGGCACAGTCGCTGCACAAATGTGGTTACTGTACGGGCATAGTGCGTCACCCCAAACCAACCAGCCAGATATATTATACATATACCTGGCTAAACATATAACCTAGTGTGTTCGTATCCAGCGATTTGTATCCACGTATCCTCACTCGTGCCAAGAAATAGAATTACAATCTGTCTTAACTGCGAATGAGCTCCAACCAACGAATGGTCGAGAAAACGAAAGATCTGGTCTCGCCTATAGCGTAATGTTAGAGAATTGTTATTACCAGTTTGTTTGTTCTGTGGACTTGAACTCCCCACATTGTTTCCGCTAACCCTCAAAATACTATAATGTTCACAAAGTATACAGTATATATTAAATATTGCATGATGAGTATACGGGATGAAAGCTTTTGCGATCCATACAATTCGCCTGGTTGGAAGTCCCTCAACAATGCAAAGATATATACGGCAATAGACTCTCTGACGGCCACCAATGAGCGCCACCAGTGGCCATTATTGAACGTGGTGTTTCCCAAAAATTGCGTTTTCGATTGAGGTAATTACCAAATACGATAGCGTTTTAGAAGCCACGTTCTTAAAACATCCCATTGTGACACAAGCCGGCACTGACGCATTCTCTGGGCCAAACAGAAAACCTGCAACGGCACAAGCAATGTTTAGGTTACGCTAAAGCAGGGTTGGTCGGGTTCGGGCGGCTCAGGGGTAAGACCATGTTTTTGACGGCCCAGCTGATTACTTTACCAAATTCATTTCAAAATTTCATTCAAAGAAACCTTTGCTGCTGACACCTATCTAATGACCAAACTTTGTTGACAGACATGTACATGTATCCATGGTCACGATAATTAAGGGTAGAGGTCAGTGACAGGTGAGGAAAGTAGATATTTGTTTATCTGGTTGAAAAGTGTTCACCTTAACGACAGAAAAGTGCGACCAGCTTGAAGCCGGGCATTTGACGTCATGCTAAATTCTGCGACTTTGCTGAAGCACATGGTGCACGGTTGCTGATTAAAACTAATTAATTATTATTCAACTCGTATCCTAATGGAGGTACAAGATGTGCTATGGATTAATGTAGATTTTATGTTTAACAAGCGTTGTTTACCACATACGATGCCAGAGAGGTTATATATTACAAAACATTTTCAGTCGGTCAAAATTTTAGTTTGGTTCCCTGACCCTTTTCTACCGCTGGCTGCGCTACTTACGAAAACAGGGTCTGGTATGGGCTATTGTAAGCATGGCTGTCATTGGTCGATAGTACGAGTGCAGTGATTGCGTTGAATTTATTTCTATCTTGGAGCTACCTTCGAATTTAGATTTCGTATGCTCATGCAGTCATTTGGCACAAGACCACTAATTCACTTCCGGGTTCATTACCCATGAAGATAGTTCGGAAGAAAAATAGTGCAGACCTTGAAGTTTTGATACCTGCATGGATGCTTGTTTAGTTTGAACTTTAATGTCAAGAATTTTTGTAAAGATATTTTTTCTGCCTGAATCAAAGCGCAGACTGTTGTGAATAATGGCTGAAGCATTCAGTGGTATTATGAGGAGTTCTAGGGGCCATACAAATCATAACAATAAGCCTGAATTTTGTCAAAAACCCCACTGAGGGCGCTATTTTCATCGCTATTGCAAAATTTCCGTGGACTTGCCCACACAAAAAAATTCATCAGTAGTGAAGCTGACATTGACCTATCACCTTTTAAGAGGATTCGTGCCGCTGAATGTTTTAAAATAGGAAAATCGAGCTCAACGCTACTGTGATTGCCTAATGGGAATTAATTTGTGGTCTTGTTCAATTTTACCTCCGTACAGTCCCGAACTAAGCATCCCATGTCGACAATGATCGAAAAACGAAAAATTAGTCACTTTTGAGTCATTGTCGTACATGCCAAAGGTCATCATTGTCACCTGGTCAAGTCTAAAAAAAAATTATGGACGATAATGGTCTTTTCACAACCAAATACCATCATAGAAGAACAGAGTTGGGGACTTAGAGGTGATACCGTGCAAACAATGTTCGATGTTTTGTCATCGTCTAATTCCAGGTTGCCACTGTACGGATGTGCTGATCAGATGATCTTGTCAGGTGACTCTGCTCATTAATATACAGTCCAAATTCTGACCGAAACATTAGCCCATGTCCGACCCTATTTCGTTAGCAGCGCAGCCAGCGGTAGAAATGGGTAAGGGGACCACACTGTCAAAATTGACAGACCGAGCTCTTTACCGTTAAGACAAGACAGACGTGTGCGGGCGCTCCCGTTCTTTGCAAGCCACTTCGTGCCCCCACATTGCCGAATCGGCCCTCCATGCTTTGATGATTAATTTGAGAAAATTGGGCCAAGTGCCAATTCCTCTGTACTTTGAAATATTTGATACAAAGATTGTACCGATTTTACATTACGGATGTGAAATATGGGGCTATCATGAAGCCAAAGTTGTTGAAAATGTCCATATCAAGTTCTGTAAATTCTTACTTTCTTCACATTCATCGTATATTCACGTAGCTGTGAGAGGGGAGCTAGGTCGCCCAACTCTAAGGGCTATACGTCTAGTGAGGATGATAAAATATTGGCTGAGAATTTTGAAAATGAATGCTGATCGGTATGTTTTGCAGTGCTATCACCTCCAGTGTACTATGGCGGAGTCAAACAAGGAATGTTGGGTAAAAAATCTTAAAAGAGTTTTATTTACATATGGATTTGCTGATACATGGTATAATCAGGGGGTTGGAGATGAAAATAGATTTATTTGTATTTTTCGCCAACGATGCTTGGACATTGATTTTCAAAATTGGTGTGAAAAGGTAGTTTCACTGGACAGATTGTCTAGCTACCAATTGTTTAAAACTGATTTGGTCTTAGAAACATACCTCACCATTGACATGAAACCTGTATTTCGTTCAGCATTACTTAAATTTAGAATTTCTGCTCATTCTCTTATGATTGAAAAGGGAAGACACTTGGGAATTCAAAGAATGGACAGAAAATGTCCGGTGTGTATGGATAGTATTGAAGATGAGTTCCATTTCCTTTTCGTATGTCCTCTTTATGTAGAACTCAGAAATCAATATATTCCAAGTTTTTTCACAGATCAGCCACTATCACAATATAAATTCATAAGAATTATGAACGCTATAGACCCAGTAGTTATAAGGAATTGTGCGAGATACTTGTTCTATGCTTTTGAAAAAAGAGCATTGTTTTTACAAGATTTATGATTGTAATGTTTTTGCCTTTTTTATGACTGAAAATCTGTTCGGCAGTATCAGTTCATGGATATACCTTTGATTCTCTAAGTGTTTGCTATGTATTGATTTGTAAACTTGTACATTGGGCCGGTGGCCTGTAGTACTTACTGAATAAATATTACTACTACATTGCCGAATCTTATATAAACTGCATTTAGTGTTTTGTCTTTCATTTCTTGGCTCCGTTGTATATCAATTAGGCCTACTGCCTTCTTGAGCAATCAGTTTTACTTAGGGGTGACTCGGTGTTCCTGCTGTTGATTTTTCACGTGCAAATGCTAACTTAATAATTTCTGATGCAAAAACAATTTCGTTGTTCTTATTACTGTATTAGGGAGATATCACCATTTTCGTACAGCAATTTTATCTTAATACGTAGATTTCGTATCATCTGGGTTACCGTGCATCGTTCCCTACCGTAATAAACGTTCGACCTACAGTTCTTCATTAACCAATTTGTTGATTATGGTATCATAAACGACAAAGCAGGGAGCAGAAGACATCATTAACGATCGTTTGTTTGTTAAAGTGTTTGCAAAGGGGTAGGTTTTACATTTTCTGGATCAAAGGTTATGCCTAACTATATCCAGGAAAACATGTTTTCCTGCTCTGTCAATAACCTAGCTATGTGGTCTGCACTTAACCATGCTCTCATGCTTACTCAAATTTTCCGACATCGATAACGCTTTATCGTCACTGAAAAGAAACTCAGTATCGTAAATTTTACTGTTAAGTATTTCAACTTACTTCATCACGTGACTTGTTGGGCTCAAACGCTAAGATTATTTGCTTTTGAAAAGAAGGCGCCCCTGCGAGACGAGGAGAGCGTGCATTGATTCAATAAAGTTCTTGACAGCTTTCTCTAAATATTAGGCCAAAGTAATTCAATTCTTTGTTTTGCGTCCCCAAGGACTAATAATAGGATATACCCGCTTAGCTTTTCTGAACTAAAACTTTTGTTACAAATTCAATTCTGCAATCAAATTACACTGTGTTAATTTTCTTGTGTGTGTTTTTCAGCCGGTTAGACGCTTACCTTTTCTCATTTTGAGTGGACGCAAAACAAATAATTTAATTACTTTGGCCTTATTCAGCCTGGCGACAGAAAATTGCTGTCTTTGGTGTAGAACAAATGTGACGGCATTAGCTGCAGCTAGAGCTTTTTCAATATCGAACCGTATTTTAGTTAATAGAGAAAGGTCCTATATCGTATAAGGTTTGGATTGAATGAAGCAAGTTATTTTTCACCAAACGATGTGTCAGACTGCAGTTCAAATATTCCAATCGGACATGCCTTACCTGAGAGAGGTAGTCAGCTATTCGTTGAAGAAAAAATAGTGTCAATGTTTGAGTTTTAATAATGGCAGTGATCATCGTTTGGCCTGAGCTTGAAAATGACATTATTACAAAGATCATTGCCCAATTGAATCAGCATGCAGGCTATTTTGAAAGATGGCTGTAGCATTATGGGATGATGTAGTAATAAGGCCAGGGAAATCATAGCAACCAGCATGATCTTCGAAAACACCGTTGAGGGCGCCATGTTCACCTCCAGCTCAAACTTTCAATGGACTTGCCCCTTCCTTCTAAATCTTATGAGTAATGAGTAAGAGGGATAATATGTAAAAGCAATGTATTATGAAAATGTGTTAGCAAGCAGCACTTCAAAAACTGCCTCTGTTTACGACGTTGAAAAGCAGAAAAACAAAACATAAAGAATCAAGTAATGCTATGCATGTAAATACTTTTAGTATAAAGATTGAAAATTTTTACAATATACATTTTCAACAGGTTAGAAGTGCACCACGTGCACTTACTGATGGCAAATTTCATAATGACCTCTGTAATGTTTTCATCTAAAACAAGTTAAACGTCGATGTAAGTTTTTGTAGTCTGTTCCCCTGACCCATTTCTACCGCTGACTGCGCTGATCACGTGAATAGGGTAAGAAAAATTCTAATTTTTCAGTCAGAATTTGGACTGCATATTAATGAGCACAGCCACCTGACAAGATAATGAGATCAGCAGTACAGTGGCAAGTTGGAAATTAGATGACGAAACATCGAACGTTGAAGTTATTAGCATGGCTTCACTTTCAAGTCTCCGACTCTGTTCTTCTATGGTGGCATTATGTGATGAAAATTCTAGAATTTTTTCGCATACATGACCTGGTGACCATGGTGGCAGACGTTTTATCCCTCCTTTCGAATGTACTTCAATGTTAAAAAATAAATGATTTGCCTTTTTTCATTTTTCATTCAATGTTGACATAGGATGCTTGGTTCGGAAAACTTTGTCGATAAAATTACTCCATTGACATAAATCAAAGGTAGCTCCAAGTTGACAATAAATTCAAGGCAATCACTGCACTCGTACTACTGAGCAATGATAGCAATGCTTACAATATCCCATACCTGACCCTTTTCGTGAGCAGCGCAGTCAGCGGTAGAAATGGGACAGGGACCCAATCTGTTACGTTTTGTTGGCATCTCATGAGACAGGCAGATGAGAGAGAGAGGGCGCTGTGAATTCTCGGCACCGTGAATTGCGGTTAGCTTCATACATGTACATGTTCAGTTGATAACATGCAGTACGAATTGCGCTCTGATGAAGTGTTCGTGTCGACAGACTGATTGTGTCGGAGACCAAAGAACACAAAATGTGTTATTTGACTCATCAGGTTTCAAATGATGTTTAGTTCATGACCAATATAACATACAATTACAACGACTACTTTAATATCACATCAAATCTTTAAAAAGTACAGAAGTCAGTGTTACGTTATAGCATTATCTCTCTACATTTACAAAATGTACTTCAGAAAATAAGTCATTTGTGCTTGTGCAAAGTATTAACGTTGGTCACACGTAATCTTATAATCAAGCACAGTAAAGGAGGTTGAGGAGGCAGTGGTGCAGTGGCTAGGCTCATGGACACGCTATCGGAGGAGGTAAATCCAGCGTAACAGACTCACTGTCGTAGGACTGTGAGTTCCAGACTCTAGCATGATGTTGTGCCCTTGGACATGACATTGATCCGTTGAGAATATGTAGTGAATACCTCAGCCCATTTGGTGATGGATTCAATGAGAAAATATTACATCGAAAAATGTAAACTTGTAGTAGGTTATACCTAAGAAGAACATCAAAGCCTTATACATAGGGTGTTTTGAAAAATACTTGTAGTGTTGATAGTAAGTTATAATATTAATGAAATAAATATTCTTTAAAACTGCTGGTTAACACATTTTCACATTTACACAATGTTTACAACATTTCTTGTACAACGTTACAAGGAGTGTGAAGGATAATCATGGAAGCACATTTACTTGTGCCTGTTATTCAAAACCTGTATTTTTATAGCATTAATCAACTTGAGTTGTCAACGAGATTTGTATACCAGGTGGAGTTAATTCTAATCAGCAAATCTTAATTTTTTTTGTCGAGCTTGAGGATATATATCTTAAGTCACGGCACTAAACCACTGGTGAGATCATGAGCTTTGTTTACACTTGCCTAGTGCCTGTAGGAACACAAACGCAGAATACAACATTATCATTCATATTGATAAAATATCTCAAAAGTGGCGTAGTGTCATAATGAAAATTCAATTCAACATATTAATGTGCTTATATATTTCATCGAACAATTAAAATGTTAACTGTAAAGGCTTATGAGTTTCATATGGACTAGGATTTCAGTACTTACATGTCAAAATCCAACAATAGAACAATTTAATCCGTAATACTATTTGACAATACTTTTCACAATGAACTAACTTTCATCTAGCAAAATGCTTGATATACGTTCAGTATATTTACGTATGCTGATGTGTATGGAACACAAAATCAATGGTATACTTAACGTACATCTTTGCATGTAATACGTTGATATACGTAGTGTATATCTTTTCAGAACAAGACAATACGTACTGCAGATCATTGCACACCAAGTGTACATTGTACTTATACATTTTATTAGCATACGTACGTGTATACTTAATGTATTTGACAAATGTATAGAATCAGTACATGTGTATATATAGTTGTATATCAAGCATTTAGCCTAGTGTTAAACCCCCCATGCTGACCTAATCCAAAAATCTAGCCACATATTTGAATAATAATTGCAATTTCAAAAGAAGACAAAAGACAGAAACACATGATAATCGTATTAACACCTCGGTTAATCCTGATCCCTGGCCTTTTCGAGCCGGGGTTTAAGGGCATACAACAAAGTATGACAACGTAAGACGTTTGTAAGATGCTACCTTTACAAGTAAATGTACTATGTACAACACAGGTGTTGCAAGAAGAACAAGTACAAACCAGAATAAAATAAAAACAAAGACACATATTAACACGATTGGAACTAATTCGGGATAATTGGATGGTGAAGTAATGTCGATTTCATCTAGTACAAATGTAATCTCATCTGCTTTTCTTTTTACGGTACACACTTGTTCTTTTGAGTAATTTGCAATATTGCAATATTCAGCTATAGGGCACCTAACACTTGGAAATCCAATCGTGTTTATAATAATTTAATCAATTCATCCTTCATTACAGATGACTGAAGTACTGAATTGTTTGCTTCTCAAATTTCAATTCTGCTCCCTTCAATCTGGGATTGGTAAAATCTACAGCCGGAATTGTCCACTCACATTCGTGATAAATGATCGATTGACCACTGATAAAAGAGACGGCACGGTCGCTTACAAGACGCTGCTTATTTCAAAGTCTACGAATTGCACACTATGGGAAGCGCGCTCTAAACTCCAACTTTGCACACATATACTGTTATCGTATGGAGAACATCACAAATATGATAGTAGAATGCAGTACAGGATTCCAATAAATTATTTTTGTACTTTATCTTAAACTGGTCTTTGAAATGACAAAAGATTGTAATGTTTTATTGTAAACTTAATGGAAATGACATTTCCATTTCCAATGTCTTTTTGGATTATCTGTTTACTTCTATGCTCGACTGTTGATTTGTGTTCAAATGTAAACTGACGATTGAGTTCATAATATTGTCACGTTTTATGAGCAATGTTAACATAGCAGTTGTTGCCACGGAATTTTCAAATATTTTGTAATTCAATGTCGTCCTGTCTCTGAACATGACAAAGACATGAACAGTAGACTTTCTTGGCAGCTTTTCTATACTTTGGGTTGCACAGTAAATAAATGAAAGGGTTGATTGAACTCTGAAATATTAGTAATATTGATGCAATTTTATTCGTTACAACTAAGGCACAAGGCCCGATGTAACCATAGTTGTAATATATCGCATATAGGTGATTGTAAACAGGGAAACACATACAAAATATACAACAGTCGTAACAAAAACAGTCCTAAAAACTCCTCGGTTCTCTTTCACAAGTAATACTGTGTGAGGCAGAGTAGATGACTTACTTCTTCTATTCATCTCTTTTGCCACTAACATGTACAATATTGTCACTACAATTACATTGAAAGTAAAAAAAGCAAGCATTGCAAAGTATAAGATATCAAAAGTATTTTCGGCAAGAGATTCATCGTTTGGGTCAGACGATATGCAAATGATTGCACTAATAAAACTAATAAGCAGCCATGTTATTGTGATGCTGACAACAATTCTCCTCTTCTTCAAATATATATATATGTGCCTTAAAAGGGTGGCACACCGCAATGTATCTTTCAATAGCAATCAACAAAATTGCAAAGTGTGACTCGACTACTGCGCTCCAAAACAAAGCATATGTATAACGATTAGTCAAGTTGCTGAAACTACCATTGTGTAAATTGTATATAATGCTAGCAATGTGACAAAGTATATCCGAGATGGCTAAATTAATCAAGAAAATATTCGTTTTACTTTGCAATTCCTTGGTTTTACATATTACAAGTACATATGAAAAATTGTTAAGCAGCCCAAATATCGATATTGCCAAGTATATGTAATCAAACAATGCATCATAATACTTGTCATTAAAATACCAGTTTGAAACATTTGAAAAATTTGAAACTTCATACATTAATTCTGAAATATCAAGTATGTAGGGCCCGTCATTGTAAGCGCCATAATGGATGTCGGCAATGCGTATGACAGAGGGAATCATATCCTGTCACAGTTCCTATCCACCCATGAAAACTGTTCTCCTTGAATCCTGAATAACAGTTCAGTATCTTTAGATTGGTTACATGTCAACGTCCTTCATATGTCGAGCTGGCTCAGCAATCGTCCATGGTAGTCTTAAAAACGTGTAAAATTCTCAACGGTGCATTAAGTCGTCACTCCCTGTGAACAGACAAAACAGTGCAGTTGATTGACCATTGCTCTGATTGACAGATTTGCGCACACTAAATTCCACTCCAGTTGGACAATAAACAGTTTTAAAATATCTTTAACAGTATCGTGATCCTTGTGGTACGAGGAAATTACGGAAATACCACAAATGATGTACTCAGGACATTGGCGCCGCGCATTGCTTTCCGCTTAGCGTTGGGGGATACGCGGCGTCAAAGTCCTCGTGCATCTTTTACAGTATTTCCGTAATTACTTTATTATTATTTATACATTCGTGACTCTAGCGTCAAATGGGCCAAGTATTGACCTTTTTGTAAATTTTAAAACATTTCTTCCTAGTGATAGAGCAATTTCATTTGTCGCATTTGCACAGTTACTCAAAAGTGTGGTTGTTTAGGATGTTTTGTTGAATACTTCGTGTGTAATATTTATTGTTAAATTTTGCCATCACAAAGATTGCTATTTGCATTTGAAATTACCATGACTTCTGTTGCGTAAGAGTGTGCCATCTTTTGCAACTGCTTGGAAGTTCACTCTAGGTGATTTGTTTGTTTTTTTTTCTTATCCTTGGGATGAGAGATTCTGTCTTCTGCTTTTCCGCTAGGTGAGTGGATACCGTATGTTGTGGGTTAGAACCCGACTTAAAACACCGTATTTTCTACCCAGGGTAATAGCTCTGCAGTTACTCCGTGGAACGTACAATGTGAGTGTACAAAACTATGTAGACGGTTACTATTGTCACAGAGAAACAGAGTCGCAACGGGTATTGTTTAAGGCGTGAAGCGGTTACGTAACCCATCCATGTTCGCCTAGCCTCAGGTTGCTCTCGCCTCTCTTTTCCGAAGAGTGCCGACCATACATCCTTCGGTAATTTTCGAATTTTCGTCGACTGTTAAGCGAAAGTATGTTCGGCAAAGTTTTTGTTGTTGTTGTTGTCGTGTGGTGCTGAGCGGAATTGACGTGCTGGCGAAAACGGGAGTGTTTTGAGCTTCAGGAAATTGAGTTTTACAGTTTTAAAAATTCCTCTCATATTTTTATGAATATATAAATAGTGTGTTTGAACCAAATTTGAAAGTATTTTATCGATACTGTCTGATTTTACTCAATGGTTTACCGTCAGTCACACCGTCTTTTACACGTGCGTCAAGGATATGTTTATGAAACTGCTGGCGTGTTATGTTTTGATTGGTGTGAAGCAGTGGTTCTGGCCTGAGAGCTCACAAAGTAACTATGGTTGCTACGCGACTGGAAGTACGATGCCATCTTGTCGTATATTTCGCATAATCTCGTGCAACTATCAACCACAAACAAAATCTCCAAAACGTTTAACACCTTTGAAGCTCATTTTAATATGAAAAGGCGATAGTCTACCGAGACGACCATGGAACACAAGGCATGCCGCGTTTCCAGTCTGCCTGTACTATTTGTCTGTGCTATTGTGCGATACGTCGGTGCGACCCTTAGGAAAGTGATCGCCGTGTTATTTTCCATTCGCGCCACGGTAAAAAGCAGTCATGATTTTAAAATTATGTTTCAATACTCTTAACGTTACCAGCGACGAGCACTGGACGCCAACACAAGGTGAAAAACACTGTGTACTGTAACTTAATGGATGCTGTTTACATGTATACTAAGATGAACTGCGTGCAACGGAAGCATGAACGGCCACAGACACAATCTGCAAACTATTAGGATATTATCAATTGAAAAATGACCTACCTGTTGCAGACATGTGAACACCAGTGCCAAAACAAAGAATTGTGATAAAGATAGCTGCCAAGCTTAGGACACC
Source organism: Ptychodera flava (assembly GCA_001465055.1). Lineage (NCBI taxonomy): Eukaryota > Metazoa > Hemichordata > Enteropneusta > Ptychoderidae > Ptychodera > Ptychodera flava. Next base: position 250,148 of record LD350070.1, on the reverse strand, counting down.
GGGTAGAATTCCCTGATGACAAAACTTGAAGTCGCTTCAAACAACAGATCAGACTGACGGCAGAAGGGGCGCAGGGCCAAGAGTAGGCAACTGCCCAAAACGCTTACGTCACTACCAATCGCCTGACTCTGCGCGAATAGTTGATTGCTATACATCCAATTTGTGGCGTTCTTTGGCCAATGGTTGGAGCTGGAAAATGTTCATCAATATTTTTCCTGTTCGACGGACATCAGCCTCTGAATTTCATTTCATGCCCGGGCAAGCTTCATCTATTTATTATGCATAAATTTATTAACTTAATTGAATTGACTGCTTCGATTAGTATAATAACTCAGAAAAACAAAATGATGAAATGAAATAGTTATCATGAGTGCGTCACACAAGGACATCGGGACCACTTCGATGTTGAAAGTAATCACGATAAATTGTGAAAACAATAAGGTTCAAAGGTTAGTATAAAGATAGAGCGACATGCGCAAAATGGTGTATTTAAATTTAGTGCCATTGGACCAGGCGAAAATTTAAAGCAAAGTATGAGAGACTAAAGATAAATGGCACCCTAGAGCCAAAAATTCTGAGATGGATGTCACGTGACAAAGGACATTTATGGGCACACGTGGCATTCCATCTTTGAATCAGCCTGATGGTTTGTTTGATTAATTTTCCATTCGGCATTCCATTCGTCAAACGTTACGCTTCTCACAGAAGTTAGGACGATAAATGACTAATGACCATACGTTACAATATTCACAAATCTCGCTCCTGTAATAATAGCAGCCAAGAAATAAAATTGCGCACCCGCTCATGTTTTTGCACTCTTTCTGAAATCACCTTGTACTTTACAGGAACATACATCTGTGCTTAGATTCCTTCCTATTTACCCACTCATTCACGCTAGACCCTATCCGCTGAATCGTTGCTTTTACTCTTTGCAAATTTTCTGAAAGGTAGTCAAGTGTAACGAATATTATTAAACAGAACACAATGGGACTCTGTGCTCAAAAATGTCAATAGAGTATTTTTCTTTGTGCAAATTCATTAGCATTGTTCTTATCTTTTGAAACTGAATAACCTTTTGTACAATATGTTATGTTCAGTGTTTTAAATTCAGCAGCATAAAATTGTTAGAAAAATCATAGACAGTCGACTGTCTATGGAAACAGTTTGTTTCATAAGTCAAAAACACAATTCCTTGTTCATCTCAATCGTCCTTCTCTGAAATCAAGAAAACAATTAATTCACTGGCCTCTGTGACGTGATCAATAATGTACACCAGTGTCGATTTTTGTGATCGTCTGTTTCGTTTATTGAATTACCACACACTCTGGGTATGTTCGTGCCAGTAAACTTTATTTTCAGGTAACTAAATTGTGTTTGCGAATAACATTATAATGTCAATGTCTATCGTCACTGCAAGAATGTGATATAAGATACAAACACTAAAATATTGTTTAAGGAATGTTTTCAAAGTGATGAGACAGCGATTCCTAGAACTCAGCACACCAACTGGTTATAATTGATATGCCTTTTATTAACTGTACTGAGAGTACATTGGCTGAAGGGGGGCTTCTGGAAAACTTGTGCATAAAAAGGTGGTTTCCTATTACTTGCGAAAACAAAATGCCAAAGGAAAACATGCAGATACCCAATTTCCAGAAGTACCAATACGGCCATGAAGGATTGAAGACTGCCGCTCAAAAACCACCCGTTCGTACATTTGCTTTTGCTCGTTTAGTTTTGCAGAGTCATCACGATTGGAAATCTAGTGGTCGACTACAGTAAAGAGTGAGCAGATGGAGTGGGTTTGAATTCCGGTCAGTCCTCGGCAACTGCCTCTGGTGCCATATTGTTTTTGCTGTTCTTGCTCTTAAAAATCTTTTCGACTGTATGGTTCTGCGAAATTCTTAAATTTGTGACATCAGTAACAAATGTGATGTCTAAAGTTTTTCTCCCCGCCCCCAACACACACACAGGTCTGGAAATTGAATTTGCAAATGTCATTTTTCTTGTCAGTATTTTTCTTTACTATGATATCGTTTACTTGTTTTACTGATTTTAGGGTGTCTGGGGAGAGTATTTCTTTCTCATACTGATCGAAAGAATTTTTTCCACTCGAGTTCAACACACTGTATCTTCTCTAGAGCAGTATCATGGAAATTCAGAACATCCATCCAGTCGTGTTTGTGTGCAAGCTGCAATAAGTTTTGCAAATGACCTGTAACATAGGCAGATATGCAGAATTGATGATTTCCAGTTCACCTCTGACTAATAAACCATGTTCCGAACCGCGCGAGACATTCCGAGATATCGCGAGAATATGTGGTTCGCAGTGGACGTGTTCTCGCAACAAAGGACAAACTGCGTAAAACAGGACAAGTCGCTAATTACGTTAAACACTGCATAAAATATATGAAGTTGCAATCTTTGCTCAGTTCTGCACTTTTTCTAGTTCCATACAAAGTTTGACTTGTATTATTAGCTGGAATCCTGTTTCTGCGGGCATGTATAAAAGTCTCGCGAGATCTCGCAATCAGAGGAACAGCAGACTGTCAAACTTTGGTACCGTTCCTCCTTTTTCTCGAGGTAGGCGTAAGTGAGGCAAACGAACTAGACTAATCGACTGTACCAGGAGCCTGAATGTCTCTACTGGATTTGCCCGTCTTACCTTGTGTTGATGATGGATGAACAAAATGACGATGAGGACTAATGAGCGTGTCCTGTCCAGCGGCAGGCCTGTGAGATACGCCAAATGCTAAATCGAGCACCTGAGCTAGTTGGACGGCGGTTGCATGGTTAGCAGTTGTATCATGACGTAGAGTTTCTATAGTGGTCTTCTGACCATTGTCCCCAGCACTGATTGTTCGGCTGCGCGCGAGTTAGCCGAGGTATTAGTAAGAGGTGGAGTGGCAATCAGATGTGAAACATTACTAGTCGTGTGACCTAACGACTTTGTAGTGCTCTGTTGGTGACTAGTACTTAAACCGGCTGAAGAGTCAGACGTAAGAGGTGAAAAGACGATAGGTCGTTTGGCATGACTTGTGGTGTCGTCCTCGATACAGAGAGAATGAACTTCCCTCTCGAAATGCTTAATGCGTTGCTCCAGTTCATGCTGCGCGCGTTTTTGCAGTAACAAAGTTCTTTCTCTCAAAATTTCTTTTTCCTTTACCTTTAAGCGGTCAAACTCCGAGATTTTTGTTGTTTGGTCAATAGAAATAGAAGGAACAGAAGGGGCTCTACTTGCCGTACATTCCTCTGTCACATGTTAAGTTGTAACAAGACCAGTGCAGTTTGGGACAGGTTGCAATCCCATAACACGATGTCCTTTTACTGCCTGAACAAATTGTGCACGGCATTGAGATTGTGGTGCATTTTCCACATCGGAACATTCTGAGGACCATGCTGGCGTGTTTTCACATCAGTTACTAGTTAGAGTGAATTTTTTGAGCAGCTCACTAAAAGTCGACAGCTGTATACGCGATGGCTGACCCATCACAAGTGACATCAGTAAAAGCGTGAAAAATACTCAACATACACTGTAAAGTTAAGTGTTCAAGGATAGAACACCAATTAAACGCCTTTTTGTAACACTTTTTGAACGCGTCCAGACGTTCAGAAATTTAACACTACGTGTTCAACCAACGTTCAATTTTTGAACACACGTGTGCAGATTTTGAACACTATGTGTTCATCAGACATTATATTGAACACATGGGGTTCCATATCTGAACACACATTGCAAAAATGTGAACGCATTTACGCCTTCAAAGGGCTGTAACACTTTTTGAATGCATGGACGCCGTTCAACGATAAGTGTGTTAAAGGATTGAACACATGATATGCACTTGTTAAACACATTAACTTTTGGCGTTCAGGGGGTGTTCAAGCCTGGAAATAACATAACGGACCACTGATATTCAGTAAAATTATTTATTCTAAAAATACACAAAAATTAGTTGAGAAAAATACAATTATTTAGTGTAAAATGGGAAAATATACATGACCACTTTGTGAAGTTTGTCAGAGGAAAACACCAACGATGTAAACACCTTCCTATCAAAATATGAACAACAGAAAATCTTTATAAACACTGTCGATCGTTTTCAAAATATATGAACAAAGTAATGACGAAACAGGTTTAACTTCAATATTGTGGATTACGTTATATGTTCATACGTGTACAAACGTACAAAAATATCTGTTTTGAAAAAGCTAAAAATTTGTCTTATTGTTTTGAAAACAGTATTCTTATGAAATGTTTACTCCGTTTTTGTAAGATAGTTTGAGACATTTCCTCTTGTATAGACAATTGCAAACTTGGAAAAAGGTTAGTCACGGCTTCTCTGATGCACATGGTACATAGTTGTCCACACTAAAGTAAACACAACATAATGCACAACATGTCAAGTTGTCACAATGTTTCACAGTAAGACACAACACGCAGAAAGTGGTTAAAGGGTCCTTGGAGGTGTAAAACCCATTTCCTTGTCCAACAAAGTCCTTCATGAACGAAAAGATTTGTTGGTTTGTAATACCTTTAAATACACTCTGAAATAAATCAGTACTAGTGACATTTCAAAACTATACTTCTCAGAAATTAAAAACACATAATTTTGACTTCGTTTCATAAGTTTTGTTCTGTATGTCAATAAGCATTTGCTATTGAACCGGGAAATTTCAGTCCTTACTAAAATTCGCTTGTAAAAGGAACTGCAGTCAAAAATCAATGGCAACAACCTAAATGTTAGCCATTTCAACACCAATATAGCAATACAACAAGCGACTTAGACGTCGAAAGAGCTCGCAGTGTTATGTAAAGGATCTCTGACAGCTCACTGTGGGATGGCCTCACCAAAAATGGGAAAAAAGCTGCAAAAAATACACAATTGAAGATTTCACCATGATTTGGACATATCAAATTGAGATCATCCCAAAAACCATGTGTAGCAAATATCAAAGCTATCAGACAGGTAATTTTTAAGATACAAATTTTTTGACCAAAAAATGGTAAAAATTGACCCCAAAATAAAAACTTGCAGATTTCATTATAACTTAAATATATATCACATTCTGATAATTCTCTCTGTCTTAAAAATGTCTGAAATGTCTTTTATATCTCAAAAATACAAATTTGCATATTTCTGCATAATTGAAACAATCTGAAAAGGCTATCCACAGAGACTTATGTCAAAAATATCAAAGCTGTCCATTAAGTAGTTTTGAAGAAAATTTTTAAAGAATTTTTGACCAAAAACGAAAAAAATTGCCATGAAAAATAAAGATTTGAGTATTTCATCACAACTTGCACAAATTTTACGAAGGTCATTCTTAGGGACATGTTTACGAAATATTGAAGACGTCGAACCACCAGTAAGAGAAAAGAAGATTTTTGCCAAAAATAGCAAAATTCGCCTAAAAAATGCAAATTTGCGTATTTCACCATAACTTGGACATATGATTAGGGTAAACTCT